>CAEGAG010187133.1:0-20888 GCA_903067065.1 Brachyrhaphis terrabensis
TCTGATAGCACTCACAAACCTTTCATCAAGCCCGAGCAACAGTTTCACCCTGGTATGGGTGGTGGAGATGCCTGTCAGAGTGCAAAGTTCCAACAGCAACGAATCCTCCTGCAGCAAACACAGACTTACCCCCAACAGAGTGGTCAAGTGTTGAGAAACTCTGGCCACCCAAGCTGTGATTTTCAAGGTCAGAACCCAGGTTCGTACCTTAGTGGAGGTGGCTTAAGTTTGGGCTGTGCCGGTTCTGCGCTGTCAGAAGGCCAAAGGTCAGAAACCCCAATGATGCAGGTGAAGGAGCTGATGGTGAGGAATTATGTGCAGTCTCAGCAAGCACTCATGTGGGAGCAGCAACAAGAGCAAGAGCAGCAGAGTGGAATAAAGCCACCTTCTCTTTCTGACAACATGGGTTTGAATGCTCAAGCAGCAATGATGCAACACAGCCCAGAGCACCAGAATCACAACCTATATCCCAACCAGATGTATCCCTCTTACCCGGAACATAATCTGGTCATGACCCCTGCTGCCCACAGCCGAGGCTCCACCTCAATCACACCTAAAGATCAGCACCTGACAGGTCTCCAGGGTACATGCTGCAATCAGGAAATAGTTGCGCCCAGGCCACCTCAGGGACGCAAGCCTCTCAGCCGCCAGAACAGTCTGCCACAGGTAGGAGGGGGTTACCTTGGCGGCTCCCCCCACCTGAGCCCTGTACACTCCATTTCCAGCCCCAGACGAGGAGTGCGACTTCCACCTGTCCAGCATCCACAGCACCCTCAAAATGAAATGTTTTCTCCCTCCAACAACAACAACGTGTACTATACAGGTCAGATAAATATGAATATGGAAAAACACAGAGATCCCCAGAATGGACCTTGCCTTAACCAGCCGACCAATATGGGACCGCCAAACCTGGACCCAGCAGGTGACACCAAGTCTGCCCCTATGGCTCCCTATCCGGAGTCTAGTCCCATCTCAAATGCCTTAGAAAACCTGGACTTGGAGAATGCTCGCATTGACTTTACTTCCATCATCGATGAAGCTGATTCTTCCTCTTTTAGTCCAGTCAACAATCCTCTTCAAGGTCTTCCAGGATCATCCTCCCAGGCTTCTTCACGTCTCACCACCCCACAAACGTCCGTCAGCCTGGCTCCAGGCACTGGTCTGTCCAACATGGCTGTGGGTGACATGACATCCATGCTTACCTCACTGGCTGGGGAAAATAAGTACCTGAACACTCTGTCTTAAGGGGACTCTAGGGCAGCTTAGCATGCATTAGCTATAGACAAGCAATAAACACTCGTCTTGGCCTTGTTTTTGTTTTTCAAAATCAGATTCTGTAACTTTGAGGGATTTTGACTGAAGGTTTAGCCAGACCAGAAAGACTGTAAAGTGGAACTGTTCATAAAATGGTTCAATAATACTAAAACCAGCAATAACTTACTGGAGACTCATGTAAAAAGATTTGATAATGTAGTCTAATAGGTTTTGGGTGCAAGTTGAGGCAAAGCTACTAATACAGTCTAATCATGTTTAAAAAAATATGCAAACCACCATCAAAAACCTTAAAACCAAAGGTGCCGGCTTTTCCCCATTTATAACTTTTCCCCTGCTGCCTTGGTACGGTTTTTCTGTGCCTTAGTGTAAGACAGAATTATTTTTTGATTTGAATATAGGATGCTGAACAATTTTTACCAATCGAAAAGGGCTTTGGCAACAGTGGAGCAAAGAAGGATTTATGTAAATATGTTTTATAAATATATATATATATATATATATACATATATATATATATACAAAATGTGTATGCGACAATGAGACATTGAAAGGTTGTCTTTTGATAGTTTGCTTGATAGTTTGCTTGAAGCTCAATGTTCAGGGGTTAGTATTTTTTGTTTGTTTGAAGAGACAAGAAAGCTATGCTTTTAGTGATTGAGAAATGTTTCTCTGGCCTTGTAAATCTTCTGTGTTACTCTTGATTTCCTCCTTTTCAGTATCAACGCAATCTATACCAGCAACATATCAGTATTCCTATATATGCACCATTGCAGAGCAGTCACATGCATTGTAACCCCACACCTATCCCTACACACTGACACTCAGGACTTGTTTTGAATCTTTAATGTGCACACTACATGTACGTTTGACTTGCCTTTCCTGACAGAGTTTGCACTCCACTTGTTTACTTTAAGTGTTTCTAAAGCAGCTACTTTTTTATCAGGTGTCTTTATAACAGAATGTGCCTACCACTTCTGAGGTACAGAATGTGAGAAAAGCTTAATTAGTACATTTATGTTTACTGGCATCCTTATTGACGGTGTTATAAAAGCTTTAAAATGAATGAATCTTTTATTGCAGTGTCATAATCTCACATTAAAATGTCAAAAATAACTTTGAGTACATTTATGCAGGTTTTATTTTTTTATTATTTTAAATATATACAATGAAACTGATTAGCAACTTTCTCATTATTGCATAAATGCAATGAACAGGAAGAGCAAATAGTAAGATACAAGAGACATTAAGAGAAATGACATTAAACTGTGTTGCTATGGAAATCAACATTAATACTGCACAGATTAAATTGATTTCTCTGGACTAGATTTAGGTGTCTTACTCATTGCTTATGGTTAAAAACTTGTGTTTAAGTATCTTCTGACTCAGGTGTGAAACGTGAAAAGGTGTGAAAAGACAGCAGAAGGTGACAGGTTTTTAGAGAGCAGAGAGGGTAAACCCATGATTTTCTATGCTGTCATATTGTGGTTTGGAGACCAGGTTGACTCACAGAAGTAGTCACTTTTTGTGTCAAAATTGACTGTTGATTGAAAAACCAAAATAATCTGGCATTTCAATCAGTTTGGGATATCTTCCACTTAAGGCTTTCAGACACTTTTGAAGTTAAACAGTCTAATTACTGAATAAAAGTTCCTGGTCTCCCAAGTCAACTTTTAATATAAAATATACACCAAATAATGCTCCATTACATTTATTTTAAAACATGTAAATAACGTATTTTTTCAGGAGGACATTTTGCTACTGCAATAAAAGATGCATATATTTTGGAACTTTTAACAAATCTTTTTCAGTGTTTCCAGTAAATGTGGCCAGCATTAACAGTGATTTATATGTGGCAGTATGTATGTTTAAACAGACTGTATTTTCTGTACAATAATCTAACCAACAACTCACACAGGACTCAGCTGAGGGTGATAGTAACTGAGGATCTTGAGTCAATGTGTAATTGTTTCCTATATTTTAGAAACTGAGGTACATTCATAGGACAACCTACTGTACTTTGGCTCTAATCCCAAAGAGTTACATTCTGCATAACTAATTCACAAAAAGGCTAGTCCTGCTACCACTGTAGTAAAGTATTTATCAGGTACAGAGAGGTACTTTAACAGTTTAGCTGTATCCCAGGAAGAAAGTAGCAGCTCTTTTTTAGTAAAGTGGTTTTGCACTTTTTACAGCACTGTTTGGAAAATATCCCTGTGTCTTTCAGTGAGTCACGCCAACCTCATTTACATGACTATACAGACTTCATACAGTATATGATTAGGTCAGAGACTGAGCCTTTTTAAGCTTGCTGGGGCCACACTTAAGGTATTTCATAAAGCATGAATATTCAGTAGATCACAGTATTGTCACTTCAGCCTTAGCACCAATTAATATTTCCTCAGTTTGGAATAAGTGCACATCGTACCAAAGATTCAAGGTAAGTGAGGAAAAGATGCACAAATAGAGTATTAAAGATCAACACTAACACTACCCCAAAGTACATGAACATTAATTGTTAGTGCTGTCATGTAGAATGTATATGTTTTGTACAAAATCTTTTTATATTAATGAACCTTATGATTGTTGCCCTCCTTGTGTGGGTGTGTGCGTGCGTGNGTGATTTGTTTTTTTGTTTTCTTTTTTGTAACTGTTATCCTTCATTCTGACTTATTTTGCTGGCAAAAGATTATCACCTTTAGCAAAACAAAGCTATTTTAGTAGCAAAAACTAATAGAATAAAGTGAAGTGTTTTATTTTCTGTACAATTTTCTACATTTTATACATATGTGCTATATTTTACCAGTTCATAAATAAACCTGCAGTTTGATATGGGTGCCAATTTTTTGTCAAATTCTTAAATGTCTGGTGTGTTGTAATAAAAGTGACAACTGATTGCGAAGTGGTTTATAGACGGCCAAAGGAAATTGTATTATTGACCTCATCTTATCTTAAATGTATAGGTAATGCCTTCTGATTAATTAACTTATTACAGATATGCTTGCAGTTCATTACTATAATTTTAACTATATCTGTACAGTTCACATAAAGGATCCCAACATCTGATTGGCTACACTGCAAAGAAAGTCCACTTTAGACCAATCACCATCAACTATAGCATAGTCAGTTCTGCACAATGACTGCAACAGGTCATAATGGAAGATAGAATAAATTCACAATATGATAAACAAAACTGGACATATGTAACTAATCTATATTAAATGAAAGGATTCTAAGATACATGGATATTTATAAGATTAATTAAATATTTTAGCTTTCATTTAGTGGTTCAAAGTATCAAGCAGTGACAGGGGGAGGTGCTACAATTAAAGGTAATTAATCTTTAGTTAAATGGCTGAGCAGTTCAACATGTCAGATGTCCATTTAATGACCCATATTAACAGTCTGGAATATTTAATTGTGCTTTAATAAGCATCTTCTATAGTAATATGTCTTATATACTATAGGAACTTGATATGTAATGGCAACATTTTCATTATTTCTACATTTATTATCTATTTTTCTTGATTTTAAATCATTCATTTTAATAACAGAAGTGGCACGGTGCACCCTGAACAGGTCACCAGTTCATCACAGTGAAGCACAACCATGCATTCGTACACTTATACCTAAGGATAGTTAAAGTATTTGATTGACATAGCAGTCATGGTTTTTGATTGTGGGATGCAGCCGAAGGAAAACCCACATATACAGGAGAAGAACTTGCAAACTCTGAAAGACCACAGACCTGGATTTGAACTCAGGACATTCTTTTCTTTTGTGCCACCCAAAAGTATTTTAGAGCAATATTTAGTTGCTTATTTTTTGTTTTAATTTTAATGCACAATGTTTTATTTCGAATTAAATTTTCTTATTTGATTTTGGCACTTTTGACCCCTTACTCTTGCTGACCAACAAATGTAGGACCTCTTTTTCTCCTGTAGAGGGCAGCACAGCCTGAGGGGAAAAAATGCATTCAGTCCCATTCACAGCATCCATAAGAACATTAGTACTACATGGTATAATGTATAATTTGCTTACATACCCATTCACCCATGTGAGCTGTTAAATTGCACTAATTTTGTATCTATTCATCACAGTTTTTTTTTTCCTTTCGTAATTTAGATAAGAACTTCTGGAAGAATTTATTTTTATCCAGTGGAGAAACTGGAAAACCCCTTGTTATGAATATGAACTACAGCACATAGCAACCTGTGAGGGGCTACAGTCACGTGCTCCAGCAAGCTGCCAAGATTAAGTGGATCAGCATTAAAAGTGGCTGCTCTTGATTACATCAGCGCCTGCACTGACTCTGTGGTCAGTGGGGACACTCACTAGTGAGCTGCTGAATGCTGTAGGAAAGAAAAACTACACAAACCTGCCTTATAAAATGTTATCAGCCACAGCCTGTGCCTTTAAATGTCTTTATATGAGAGGGTGATGGGGGAAACTGGTCTAATTAGTGCGTAAATGCAAACATCATAAAGGATCTATAAAAGCAAATCTTTCTGGGTTTGAGATGATGTCAGATTTATTTGTGCTTTTTACATCACACTGGTTAAGCTCTTTCAAATGGTCGTACTTATTTGGGATTACCTTTTGCTCCAACAGTGGGAAGAAAACACTTTACATGGCATATCTGTTTCAGGATGCAATAATACAACACCTGCATTAGGACATAATTATTCAAGTTATCCCATGTTATAGCTAATGGAATCTCGTCAAATTAAACCATTGACAAACCAACATAAATAATGTTTAAATATTGTGTGTAAAATGCATCTAATTCTTGTGCTATTGCCATGGTAACAGAATCTACAGCCTTCACCTTCAACCACAAGTAAAATTTAACTTTGTTCATTGTGAGCAACGATATTGAAAGGACAAGTTTTAGAAGTTGAAGATAAAATAGTCTCTACCTTGACTTTCTCCAGCTTGACTTGTTTTTTGGTTCAGGGGGCCCCAGTGTGCTCAGACTGTGTTGGCATTGTGGTGTTGCGGCATGGCATAGCGGACCCACGGCAGCCACTACAGCCTGGCAGTGGTGCTAAAAGCTGACTCATTTGCTCCGAGGCAAAGTGGAAGTTTTCCTGACGGACTATTGATTTGCAATCTGGCATATCCACATTCGGATTTGAAACAATAGCAAAGTTTCCACAAAGGAATCTCATTAACTCATGTTTGAAGAAAGGGGGAAGTTGGCAGAGTGCTAAAAATAAAGGACAGTATTGGGAAAATATCAGATCAAGTAATAACTAAGCTAAGCGCCACCACAGGCTGGTGTCCAACTGAAAGAAGTGATTTTTTTTTTTTATTGTGTAGGCCTGAGGTGTACAAATTAGATGATTTACAAAAATGGGAAGTGCCAACTTTGTGATGAGACACACATAACAGTCACGATAGAAAGAAAGAACATCCTTTTTAAATTCTGTAGCTTGGCATAGTTTGTACTGATTTTTCACAAAGCAAAAACAAACATTTTGGCTTTACCTTTGCTTAACAAATAATAAAAAAAGTGAGTCTGTGCTGTGAGGTTTTGTCTTGATGCTAGATTAAAACACATTTAGAACATGGTGAAGATCTGATCATTTATGTGTTAAAACTATTGAACGGACAGAAATGTGCTCTTTTTTTACCCACCAAAGCTAAGTTGATTTGCTTTCAGACACAATTAAGCACCCTTCCCTTTTATTGTTACAGCTGGTAAAGAAAGTATTAAATTAAATGCACTGGGGTTTTTTTTTATTGCAAAAGCATAATCTCAGGATGAAAACATTTTGTAATCGCTATCCTTGAGATTTAGTGCATTTGCATAGGACAGAAAAAAATCCATTATCATGAGCTAATTATGAGCTTAATATATTTTTGTAGAGTATATATAGCTGAGGAATTTTAAATTTAGAAAATAATATTTAAGTAGATCATTGTGTCAAGGAACTTTAAATATTCAACCATGACGTTCTTGATTCCAAAGAGTAAAATTAAAACATACATGCCGTAATGTGTTACCCATTGTTCAAAACGGGAACGATGCGTGAACATGCCACTCACAAAAGTCAAATGCATTCATATTCACAAAAAAAGTAGCTACTCGGCTAAATGAATTTATCCATTGTCTATGCCGGCGTATCTTGTCTTGCAACACAGATACACACAAATTAAACAATCATGCATGCACACGCTAACCTGAGGAAATTTAGAGACAAAAATAAACCTAACAGTCATGTTTTTGGAGTGTAGAAGGAAGCTGAAGTACTTGGGGAGAACCCACACATACATGGGGGAGAACACATAAACTCCACAAAAAAGGCCCCAGGAAAAAATTCAAAGTTAGGATCTTCTTGGTGCAAGGCAACAACCAGAACATAATTTAAAACGTTTAAAACAACCAGCCAAGTTTAGTTTATCTTGTCACCACACACAGTGAGATAAACTGACTTCAAACCTCACTGTTGTAGAATTGAAGCTACATGCTTCTTTTCTTAGTGTAAGATTATGTTGCTGCAATAAATTGAAATGATCTTATTTTAAGGATTTTCACACATCTTTATCAGGAGTGGCAATGGTTTCAGAGGGCGCTGTAGATATGATCTATTTATGTTTTTGCTACACAGAGATTTGTGGTGAGGAAGGAAAATAATGGTCGATATAGTTAAGTGGTTGTCCTAAATTTATACGTAACTTTTTCAGTTGTACTTTGCTTTACTTTTTGTCTGCTTTTGACTCCCGTGCTCTAAATTTAACGTTAACGGTGGTAGTTCACAACGCTAACATGTCTAATCTAAACTATTGGCAGGTCAAAAACTGAACGAGGAGTCTCTTGCATATTTTTCATGCAAGTGTAAGCATGCCTATAGCCCTAAATATATAATAAAGCTTGTTAGAGTTAATTGATGCAAAGGCATCGTTGTCACACGCTTTTCATGAGATTCCCACTTTTTCAGAGTTACCAATGGAAATGCCAAAATAAGAACAGAGTTTTTCAAATGCAAAGGAGTGGGCAACATAATGACTTTTCTCTTTTCTTGTCTGGCCATTCAGGGGGAGGTTTTTCTTTCCCTTTGTCACTTAGGTTGGCATATAATTAACTCCTGCTTAATATGCTGTGTAAGGGCTCTTCTCACCATGCAAGAGGCTTTGAACTCATGGACCACAAACTGGGACAAAACCTCAGTAGGTTTGCTTCCTCTGTGCTCCTTTAAATATGTGTAAGTAAATATGTATAAGAGAGAGTGTGTTGTGTTAAACAAACACTAGAAACATAAAATACGCCGCCACAGCTGTGCTGCATTGCTACAACATCGCACAACTGTAAAACATGTTTATAACTAATAGAAGAACTAACAGCTCTTTACTCAGAGCATCAATATGCAGTCGGATCATCAAGAAAAATAAGGTCAGTAACTTTGAGATTAAGTTGAAAAAGCAAAACATATTAATTTATCCATATGTGTTAAAACTACGGAAACTTCTGCCTTTTAACAGGAGCTCCCAGGACCTTTGCTGCACCTCCGTATAACCCTCAAAAGTTTATTACCCACCTCCTCTCCTCCCTCTCTGCTATCCATCCCACCACAAAGGGCTGGGATGACCCCTCTGTCCTCCTGCTCCCTCCCCACCTTTAGGACGCTTTCTCCTCCAGAATCTATTAAAAAGACCAACCCCCAGCAAACACGTTAGGTGGATGAATAAAGTGAGCTATAGTGCCTTGCAAAGGTAATTCATACCCCAATAATTGTCATTTCATCATGTTACAAACACAAATTTCAAGACAATTTATTGGACTTTTATGTAATAAACCAACTCAAATACAACAAAATGGTAAAGTGGAAAGAAAATGCCATTTGACTTTCCTACTCTTTATAAAACAAATATTTAGTGTAGTGTGACATGTATCCAGGCCCCTGTAATTGACCCCTAAATAATAATAATAAAAAAAAACACATGAAACCAATGTATTTCAGAAGCTCCAATTGATAAACAGGGCCTGCCTGTGTGTAATTAATTCTCAGTATAAATGCAGCGGTTGTGTGAATACCTCAGAAGTTTCTTCAAGAGCATTAGAGAATAAAAAGCATAATGAAAACCAAGGAACAGCAGGTCAGGAAGAACATTGGACTGACGTTTAGAGTAGAGTTAGGGCAAAGGGAACCTCGATCAGTCAGTCAAAAGCCAATGGTAATTTGTAATCTGCTGCAGAGTTCCACAGAAGAATCTGTTGATAGGATAACTATTAGTTGTACACTACAACTAATAGTTATCCAAAACAGAAGATGTTGTTTTTTGTGTTTCAGGTTTGTCACAAGCTGTGTAAGGGATAATATGTGGAGGAAGGAGGCACATATGTAAAATGCAATGTGTAGAGGAAAACTACCACTGCACAGTAACCCGAATGCATCATTTTCACAGTGAATAATGTTACTGCATCATGCTATGGGGATACTTTTCTTCATCAGGGACAGAGAAGCTGGGGCAAAGTTTATAAGAATACTGAAAAAAAGCCTGTCAGAGGCTGCAAAAGATTTAATACTGGAGCAGAAATTTTCCTTCCAACAAAACAGAAATCTATCATTCAACAGAGCTGCATTGAAGTGTTCTAGATCAAATACTGTTTATGTGTTAGAATGGCCCAGTCAAAGTCCAAACCTGTATTTGATTGTGAATCTATGGCAAGAATAGAACGTTAATGAAGAATGAGTAAAAGATTTAGACTCTTGTAGTGCACAGCTGGGAACTCAAAAGACTTGTAATGTACACACTTCAGAGGTTGATTTGCAAAAAATTAAACCACTTCACTATTAAGGATGACTGCACTTTGTTGCATAAAATCATAAGTAAACACAGACGCCTGTGGTTGTAAAGCAACACAACATCACAAAGTTAGAGGGGCATGAATGCTTGGGCAAGTTACTGTGTAATGACATGCATAGAAATGTAAAATATGTGTATGACGTGAATTTGGTAATAAATCATGAGTTAGGTTTGGACTTGTGCTGATGATGTGTAGCCAACCGGTCAGTCAGTTTTCTAAATAAGTGTTAGCTTTTTAGGGCTAAAATAGGCTTCAGGTATCTAAAGAGCATTTTAGATGTTTAGTCTTTTATTTCCCTGTCTTTAACCTTCCTAATGTGTGTCACAGNGTGTCACAGATACATGTTTGTTTACTCCCCATAGGCTCCATTATGCATCCTGAAAAGCTGCCCCCGGCTCGCTTCGGAAAGGTACGGGCCACAAAATAAGTCAAGGTGGGGGTCCTGTGTGCTGCGTTAGTTTTTTTTTTTTCAGTTCGGATGTTTTTTCAGTTGCAAAACAGATTACATCGCAGGTTGCAACACAAAGCGCGGCCGATGCACCACTTCCTACAGCAATCCAGGGGTGAATGGGGCCGCAGGACGGGGTCCACTCCGGGGTACTCGAGCGCAGGTGCGACATGCATAACAGGCAGGCTGTAAAATCCTGAAGAAGAGTTCATGNTGTGTGTGTGGGGGGGCGCATACCTGTTTTCATTAACCTGCTGTTAGTGTAATCTCCTCTACGGTGGGAAAAGATGCAGGGAGAGCTGCTGGAGTTAACGGTCTCATTTGCACCTTGTTAATTAGCAGATATACTGGGAGCTCATAGCGTGCACTGTGTTTATATCATAAGACTATTAATATATCAGTTTCTTTTTAGATAAAACGTCAAAAGACGTGCATACGCATGTAATCTGACTATATTTCATCAATACGTGCAGCAGCAGTTCTGTCGAGATGCCCACACTGGAAATCTTACACATTATTTAACGTAGTCGTAATATGCAAATGACGGCGTACTTTTCTAAGTCATGCTCGCGTTCTTACTTTTGAGGAAGGTGCACGTATTGCGATGGCAAACCTGACCTCAGGGCCTGCCTCTGCTGCTGACATCACCTCCGCGTCTCGTCGCCGCTGCCTGGAGTCCCATCAAGGTCTGAGGCTCTCGCTGTGACCGAAGGCGATGCCTCAGCGCCATTCATTCTCAGGCAAGGCGCACAGGACGCAACAGCCGCTGCGCTCCACGCAGGACAACTTTTTTTTATTTCTTATTTTTTTCCCCCCCATTGACAGCACTAAAGCTTGGCCATGACAGAAGAAAGCCGAGGGAAGCGAAGGAAACAAGCCAACCCGAGGAGAAATCGAGGTAAGAAACGCGCTGCGCTGGAAAGTTTGAAGAAGTTGGTGAGTGATGCGGTGGGAGATGTTGTTGCAGCGGACAGAAGACATCATGTAAAACCAGCTCTCTCAAATTGGATTTTTACAAAGAAATTACTTTAAAAAAAAGTTTATTTTCTGCAGCAGATTGTTGCACGGTGTGTGTGTGGTCTAATTCAGACTTTTATTTTATTAATTTCGTAGATGGGGAATGATTAAGACTAACTTGAAAATCACATTTGGTCAGATTTTAGAGGGTTGCTTTACCTGCTGATACCTGCTTAGGTAGTCGTACAAGAAAACGGTGGGAGTCAATTTTGTAGAAAAAAAATATATAACATGCAAATACATTTTTTAAAAAAAAAGTAATACCCCAATTATTCTTTTTTAAAATCGATGTCATATAGAAGATTCTACCTTCTTTACTGCGAAAAAAAAAATAATTTTGTCCGAAATCTCACTGGCCCTTTCGTTAAGTGCAGGCTTTACTTCTGCCTAAAAAGTTTTCGAGGCTTTTACGTGATTGCAGCGGCATGCATGCTGCTGTATGGCGTAATTTTGTTCGTTTTACCTAGTAGTCCTAAGAAAAATCTTTTCTTTTTATATTTTATGGAGAAACGATGGAGAAAATTTTTATTTATATGTTTAAATTATATATATACATATATAAACATTACATACCTATATTTCTCTGTTCCTCACACGACTAAATTCATCTTATCTAAAATTACTTGGTGGAGTGAGTCAACTGAAAGGTTTTTAGTTGCAGTCAGTTATCAGTTTGTGTGAATTCACTTCCTATTCAAGCTTCTGAGAGGAACTTCTAGATAGCGCTGAGTTTAGAGACTTCACTGTGGCTCTATTCGACACGTTTCAAGCTCCCAAATTTCAAACAGAACACCTGCAAGAAAGAGGCATGTGTAAAGTAATATTTGTTCTTCTTACCTTCTAATGTGGACTGAGAAAATAAGTTAGAATTAGCTCCTGAACTCTAAAATTATCCAGGGATTGTTTCTCTAAACCTACATTTGAACCAGAGACTTTGTAAATATCAACTTAGCTAGGATAAACTTACAGCAAACAATTTATTCTTGATGATTTTCTAAACAAATTGCATGGATGATGAGTGCCAGCAGTGTTCTGAAGCTTTTTTCAAAGGTAAAGCAGTGTAGTTTTGAAACTGGAAGTGCACTGATCAGTTTTTGTTGTTTGTTTTTTTTTTTTATCTATTGCAGATTTGTTATAGAGGTCTGAGCTACCAGTTGTGATTTGTATCCCTCCTGCATCACATTTTTTTAAAAATATTGTGCAGGTTCTTTGATAGTTCTGAATCAGAAGTCGAATAAATTTCAGTAATATTTTATCTATTTATCAAAGCATATGAACCTTTATCAGATTTTTATAAAACATTAAAACCCTACATCAAAGAGTATGCTGTTGGCAGATGCCTTTTAAAACCAACAGAAGTGAGAATTCTTAGTTCTAGTGAATTTAATTAAACAGGGAAACATATTTTTAGTATTAGACTTCCGATCAAAGATAGAGCCGATCAACAAAAAAATTGGCTGAATCTGATCTCAGGTTGACAGATTGGTATATCCCTAATTAATATCATGGTTTTCATTTCTTTTTTTTTCTACAGCACAGCATCTAAACACACTCAAAGCTTTTCTGAAAGTTTCTTGAAACCATCCCAGACCTTACAATTAGTGTCTTTTAACTGACACGCAGCTATCTGCCACAAGGAGTCAGTTTATTTGTTTAATAGGTGTCTGTAATGGTTTCCTCATTTAATTTAGAGAGCTGTGAAGTCGAGCTGTGTGTCACAGGGGCCAGATCCTCTCTGGCATGCTTAGCACTGATGGCAGCTCATGTGTTCATGTGTGGACACATGCATGCGCTCATCTTTGACAGTTTGTCGACCGACTGTGCTCCAGTTTCACAAATCAACAGCGGCACTCTGATGTGAAAGTTAAACAGATAGCCATCCTTCAAGGACTATTTATTACTTGCACAGTTTCTCTAATCCTGCAGCATCCACTAAGGAGAGATAGTGTCTCTCTTGCAGCTCATTTGAATAGTTTAGCTCAATTTAATAATTAATAATGTGGACTGGGAGAGCATAAAGCATTTAAAAATGTAAGAGGAACTAACTGGCATAAAGTTTTCTATATACAGTTAGTGAATTTTCATGCATTAGGTGCGAGCTTATGCAAGAGATATATGTCACACATGTTTCAGTGCCTGTGAAAAGTCCGTACGAGTGGGCGTGTGATGCATGTGCCGTGTTATGCATCCTTGTGTCGGTGTGGAAATGTACGTGTATGAAAAGTGCGTGCAGGATTTGGAATGCGGGCAGGGAGTTAAAGGTCCTTGATAAAACCAAATGAATTTGGCAGGCTCCACTCATAAGACAGCAATTTGGGGATCCTTTCCAAACCAGAAGAAAGAGGGAAAATATAGGCTGACTTTTCTTCTCTCTTCGAGGCGCCTATTGATTATGTCTCCGTCTCCCCCAATAAAAATGTCAATGTTCAACGATATAAAGCAATGTGAAGAAATTACAGCGCTTCATTCCTGGCAGATTAGAAACAGAGCAGCGACCAAGAAAGAAAATATATACATTTGAAGAAGAAAGTTTGCAATATCTTGTAAGTTATCAGCAAGGATGTGAATTATTAAGATTAGCACTGATAGTCCAAAACTTCTGACTCGGTGGTTATTTGATAACTGAAGTGCCTTATTTGCTAAAATGCTTTATTTGGACAGCATACCTACCATCCTCTCTGGTAATGGCTAAAAGTGACCTGCCAAAGCAATCATTCCCCCTCAAACTTTCCCACTTTTGTCATATAACAACCACAAATAAAAATCTAAAGAGTGTGGAATACATTGGACTATAGATCAAACTCAGTCAGATCAAATTAACAATGTTTATGAGCCTCAGTTTTGAAGTCTTGCATAGATTCTCAGTTAGACTTAGGTCTGGACTTTGACTGGGCCAATTTTGACTGCTGGCCTTAGATTTTCACCATTTTATTGTAGATCTGGGTCTAATTTGCAGGGTCTTTTCTAGGATAGCCCTGTTTTTAGCTCTGACTTCTTCCCCTTGCTCTGCCTGCAAAGGGGAAAAATACCCACAGCATGATGATGCCACTGCCATGTTCCAATGTGGAATGATGGATTCAGAGTGAACTGTAGTATTTTTTTCTACATGAATATTGTTTGGCATTGATCTCATCTGATCACAGCACCATCTTTTACATGTTTGCTCCGCACCCTTCATGGCTTGTGGCCAACATTAAGCATGACTTCCTAAGGCTTTCTCTCAGTTATTATTTTTTCTGCCACTCTTCAATAAAGATCAAATTAGTGGAATTCATGACTAATAGTTACCCCACTAAAAATGCCTGGTGTGTGGATCTCAGCCGCTCCCCCCAGAGTTAGTGTGCTCCTCTTAACTGAGTTTGACAGGCATATGAATACCTTTGACATGAATTTAGCCTCGGTTTGGGCAAGGAATTTTAACTAAAAATAAGAGGGAAATGTGGGATTTATGCATAGCCTCTGGCAATAAATACATCACTCTAGAATCTCCTCTTTTTTTTTGCAAAGTCATTGATCTTTTAACTTCTATTTTTTATGTATTATTTATTTCTTCCTGGCATTGTGTATATGAATCTTCTCTCACATACATCCAAAGCCGATCAGACTTCTTAAACTTCTGAATTCATTCTAGGACTGCATTTTATTTCCACTCTTACAAACTTATCTGTTCCTGCTTTTATGCTCCTTATGTTTTGTTACTTCATTACAAGCCTCACTCTATTGTTTGGTGCATGTGGCTTTTTTTTTTTTTTTTACAAAAAAATTACTCTTCGTCTCTGTTTCCATCACTCCCTTTCTCGTTTTTCTTCTTTTTTCAAGTGCCAATTTATTTAAACTCCTTTCCCCTTTTTCTTCTTTCTCCTTCATTGATTTCCAAACCCCAGTCTTTGTATGCAGCTGGAGCCCAGCTGTGTGTCTGTGACTGTGCATGTACATATGCACGCATACATGTGTGTTTGTGTGGGTTTTTTCTGGCACGGCGCTGCCACTGTGAGCACAGTTCACTGTACACAAAGAACTCGAGCAACAACAGAAAAAGAATTGGGGGGAAAGTGGAGAGAATTGGGGGAAAGTATTCAAACATAAAAAATGGAGGGGCTGAACCCTTTTGGATCGATCTGACCCACATGGATGAGAGGTGTGGAAACCGAGGCAGCAATGAAGAGCCCAGGCACCACAGTTTTATTACCAGGATTCTTCAAGGGGTTCAGCTCAGGCGTCAGAAGCAGCGGGTGGGTGGGACAGAAGAAGAAAGGAAGATGACAGAGATGGGAACTGATGGGGCTGACAGAGCTGGAGAACATAAAAACACAGTTCTGCAAAGTAAGAAAACAAGAATTGGAGGGGTTCAGAGATACATGCAGGGTAGAGGCAGGGGAACCAGGACGGGTGACAGAACGCAGAATATTCAGAAAGTTTCCTCGCACTCTCCTCAACATTCCCACAGCTTCGGTCTTCATGTGTTTAAAGCCACATCTTCACAGCAGTAATAGGGAGTCCCTTTGACTGGGGTTCTTTTTCAGTCATCGCATGTTTATTTAATTATTCTGATGTTTGAGATGGAGCCAAAGTATTTCTGTTCCCAGCTACATGTTCCTATGCATGGCTGCCACACTGACAATCTACTACAACTGGAGAACTGTTCATCAAAAAAATTTTAACCGCTTTAGGCACGATCACACATGGTGAATATTGGTTCAAAGAATCACATCATTATTTCTCAGAGGATTATTCAAACAGTGTTAATACACAATGCCTTGCAAATGCGATCATCCCCCATCAATTCAGTCAAACGTAGTAACACAACAAACTCAAATGTAATTTCTTGAAAACTGAAGTGACAGAAAAAGAAGTAAGAATTGTGAATTGAACGCAAAAAAATATATATATTTCTCTGCAAATAGAATACTGAAAAGTGTGGCATACATTTGTATTCTGCCCTCCTGATTTATTACTTTGAATCTCTTTTCACTGCAGTCACAGCTGCAAACCATTTGAGGTTTGTCTCTACCAGCTTTACATGACTAGACACTGAAACATTCACCATTATCCGTCTAAAGCTTAAAGCTTGAATTCAGTCAGATTTGATGGATAGTTTCTGCAGATGTCAACTGGATTTAGGTCAGGACGTTAGATGAGACAACCTAAGCCTAGGTGATATAGCTGAAAAATATATCATGAGATAAGCATTTCAAATCAGTTGTTATCGATATCAATTGATTTGTTTTTTGGTAAGCCTATTTGAACCAAGAGAAAAATGGCTGAAATTAAATACTTTTATTTTAAGCGCAACCTTTAACCTTTAAAAAGAGGTCGACACAGCTATGAAAACTAAACAAACATATGGATCAATGTGCAAAAATAGATATTAAATAAATGCTTAATCAAACAAAATGAGCTAATTCATTTGTAAATAATAAACTAGTATACACCTGAGGTAGAACTAGCATTGTTGACAAGTAACAAACAGTAATAGCTATGTCAGTATGAAATCAGCATGGAATAATAAAAATTATTCTCTGGTGCCACTTGTATGTTGTTGCACTGCCAGATGTTGATGGCCATGGCTTTTTGACGTTGCTGCACTACGACGGACGAGAGGTTGTAAAAAAAATCTGTCGTATTGTCAGACTTGGAAAGGACGACGACTTTGCAGACAACATTGTATCTGAAATAATCTGACATGAGAGGTTGAGAGGCTATAGCCATTCCTCTGCCTACATCCCCCAGAATGCAGTGCGGTTCTGGATTCAGTGAAATTATTGAACATTTTATGGATATCTATTTTCTATTGATATTGTTTGCATTTTTATAGTGATAAATATTGTTATTATTATATCAACCAAGACAACCTTACAAATCTATGTTCTAAAATGCCCCGCTGTAGTCGTGCTGCTGGAATAGGGAACCTCTGCCTCAGGGCCAAAAACTTTTGAAGCCTTTAACAAGTTTTCTTCCAGTACTGCACTGAATTTAACAACATTCATCCTCTCATCAACTCTGGTCTCTGCTAAAGAAATGCATCCCTGCAGCATAATTAGTTTTCCATCAGACATAAAGGTTTGCCTTTAGCCTAGAAATGATCATTTTAAAAGCTCTGATGTCAACAGACTTTTCTATCTTATTTTATTGAGGTGTCTTACAGTAAAGTGCAGTTTTTGATGTTTTTATTTATTAAAAATGAAGATAATCAAATTTTTCTCCCAATGCACAACTATTTGCTACACTGCGTTGATCTGTTTCATACAATCACAATGAAGTTGTGGTTTTAAGATCAGACTGTAATGCCATGTAATGAAAGCCGTCAAAACAATAGTAGTCATAGAAGCTGAACAGAAACTTGAATGTTGCTCTTATATCTAAGGATCTCACCTTTTAACTGCAAGATAACACGCTTAAGCCACAGAGCTCTTGACACGTGCATGTATGCGTGTTTAAAGGTTGTTGGCGATGTTCTTGTCACACATTTAACACCTTCTGTATTAAAAAAAAATAAAAAAATTCGGTCAGTAGGAAACTTCTGTTTTCCCATCAACAACTTTTTACCTGATAGAAGTAGCTTGAAACATGCAGAGTCTGATTATACAGACTAATCCTTCTTTATCTTTCACTTTTTCCGTTTGCAGCCGTACTATTAAGGTCTTCGTCATTGCTTTGGCAGTACCCCTCGGTGTAAAATCTATTTGTGGATCTTCCTTTATTGCCGACAGACCATGGTTGTGTGTTTGATATGCTGCACGTGTTTGAGTTTAAAACCGTCCACACAAGAAAGCTTGCTGCATTCAGTTTATAGATATGTGCAGTTTTATCACACCTCAAATTAAATTTGGAAACCCAGCATCAGCTGTCATGTATTACAAGGGCCAGATGGGTGGCAGAGAAAGGGAGAGTGAGTGAGAGAGAAGAGGAGAGGTAGGGAAGCAGACAAGGAAAGAGCAGCCTGGCAGGCAGCCTGTAGATCCTGTTCAGCTGGCTGAGAAGGAGCTGCTTTCTGCCCAGGAAGGGAGTAGATTTAGCAGGGTTGCAGGTTGAATGAGGAAGTTTGATATGTGGTGTGTATTAGCAGCGGTAGCAGCTTTTAGGTTCTGCCTCGATCACCTCTGAAAGTCAAGAAAACATCACACTTGACATGGGGAAGTTCAAGTGGCATCAGCAGTTTAACACTGTATATTTCACCTGATTTGCAGCCTATTACTGTCACTCTTTCTATTATTGTCTTTGAATTGACGTGAATTTTCTTGCACAAATAAATTCCCACTATTGGCACAAACTGTGGTCCTCTGACTATATAACCATATTTAGATAATCACTGTACTGAAGAGGAAGCACACTTAAATGTAGAATAGTTGTAGCTACCTTTTCAGTGTATTTACATACATGAAGTAGAAAAAATTGTAGATTTACATTACACTTACTTTCAAAATACATACAGAATGTTCTCCATCACTGGATCATTTAGCTCCTATCATTAAGCATATTTAGGGACATCCCATAAATTCTCAATTAAATTCAGACTTTGGAGGTCTGGAGATGAGAATGTCAGACAAAATGAGAGGATTTCAGTTTTTCATCTGAATCTGATTTTCTTTCTAAGTGATAGAAAACATCCAAACTGTGCAAACTTTATTTTGATTGACAAAAATTGATTATGGTGTAGTTATTATCACTGTTCCCTTACAACAAAAAAGTTTCCGTGTTCCAATCCTAGCCAAGGCCTTTTTGCATGGAGTGTGCATGTTCTCCATGTTCCTGTGTGGATTCTCTCAGGGTACTCAGGCTTCCTTCTACAGTCAAAAAATAAGACTAATTGGTCTCTCTGAAATTGTCCATATTGAACGATCATCTTCATTTATGCATCATGTCTCACGTCTGATTTTACACAAAGTGCATTAGAGAACATGTTGTTTGCTGATGCATTTGCAGGCTGACAAAAGTATGAATTTTGCATTCTGAGTGGTGACAAGACAGCATTTACTTTTGCATCATCAGATAAAATAGTTTTATTGTTTTCTTTGACCAACCTAACCATCCATAAAAATGTTTTGTGACTGAGCACATGACCCAGCTGGGAACAGTTTCAATTGTTATCAAGCTTTCGACATATGAGAGCTTGATGCGAGAGCAATAGTGTTATAGTGTGTGGCAAATGTCAAAAAACATCCAAATTAAAGCGAGCACACACAGTTTCCCAGCACTGGCATGTAATAATTAGTTAAGTTTTTTCTGATTTTAACAATGTGCCTAAATGGTGTCAGTTAAATAATATTATTCTGTATTGTGG
Organism: Brachyrhaphis terrabensis; assembly: GCA_903067065.1. Lineage (NCBI taxonomy): Eukaryota > Metazoa > Chordata > Actinopteri > Cyprinodontiformes > Poeciliidae > Brachyrhaphis > Brachyrhaphis terrabensis. Next base: position 19,831 of record CAEGAG010187133.1, read on the forward strand.
AAAAGACTTAAGCCATCCATCAAACTTTGCTTCTAAAGCCTATTTCATACCTCCTTGTCATCTGCAAATCCTGTTTGACATAAATTACTTCATCTGCACCCACCCACTACAGTCCTCTAGAGTCTCTTTGCACATCAGTGTGGTAAACTTTCTTTTTCTTCTCCTCTGACGAGTAGACAGGCTACAAACCAGTGCATTTTCGCCCCAAAGAGACTATTGTGGTAGCAGCATATCCTTGAGTGATTCGAAGCTGATCAGCCAAACTAGAAGTTGCATGAATGGGAACATGTGCTGGTTAGAGACGTCCATGTGGTTTGTATAGATGAACATAGAGAAGTAACCACTTTTGTGGAAAAATTTATCACTTTATGTTGACTTGTTTGTGCGATAACAATGATNTGATGTAGCAAGGAGTGACCCACAGACTGCACTCTGTGGGTCAGCTGACTACAGAAAAATACCGGTCCCTTGCTTACACGCAAGACACATTTGAGCTTTGAGAAATATTTCTGAACAGAAAGAGTCATGGTGTAAAAGCTTATGCATTGCTTATGCATTGTCTCTACTCAGGTTGCATGTTGGCAACCTGAGAAGAGACTCAAACTAACTAACCATCAACTTTTTATATTTGTGTTGCTCTGTAAAGAGTGGTGGTTTATATTAATTTGTTACTTAGATCTATATGTTAAAATTAAAATAGCTATAAATAAATGTTCCACATGAAGTTCTGTTTTAAATTGGGGTACTGTGAAACCATGGTATTTTTAGATTATCAGAACTTGAGAATTTCTTTCTGGATCATTCTGTACCACTAGTTTATCATCATCGTCGTTACCATCACCATCTTTATTTGAAAGGCACATTTCGGCAATAAGGCCATTCAAAGTGCATTACAGCAACAGGCTACTCGTATTCTGGCAGCCTGACACAGTCAGTTCCTTTTTCTTTATCTGAATCTATGAAAACGGCAAAAGAGTTTATAAACTTTCATTTTGTGCCAAAATGATTACCAGGAAAAAGACTGAAAACTTTTAAACAGCAGAGCTTCAACTGAAAAA
>CAEGAG010187211.1:0-11557 GCA_903067065.1 Brachyrhaphis terrabensis
TTTTTAAGAAAAAGTATCAACTCAAAAAGAACGTTTTTTAATTTTAACTGTTAGTTAGTTAGTTAGTTAGTTATTGTCTCATTTTTTTTTCCTATAAAAAGAAGCTGGAATGCAACATTTTAGCTTCTTATCAAAGTCATTCCATGTCTTCTAAAGCTGCTGCAGTTTAAATTTCTGAGTTGTTTTTGTTGTATTTTGTTTTGTCCTGCAATTTGCTTTTGATTATTGGTGGTAAAGTTGTACACAGGCAGTCAGATTGGAATGAGGTCACAACATTTATGATTGAGTGTTAAAAACATAACATGAAGAGATAGACTCACATGCACACAAAGGCATGTTTGTTTTTCTTTTCTAGGTGAGTTGGAAATGTGTTAAACCATATGATTTTGCTGTTGTGTAATGCAATTAGGTTATATACAGGGTAAAAAATGAATAAAATATCTTGAAGAGCAAAGTAGCATATTTAGATTATATATTATTAAATCATCAATATGACATTTCAATCTAGATTTTGTAATTACAGAAAAGATTAACTTCTAGATATAAAGTAAATATTTCCACATGTTGCTTTTGCACATTAGAAATGACTAAAATTATATATATATATTAATCGGGCTACTTGAAAACCATATTTCACCCCACAGACACAAACACACGCCATCACACGCATACATGCACACCCCCACACACCCAAACCCACTTTCTCACTACTCTCTTTACTTCACTAGGAAACTGCGAGAAAGCAGGTGTTCATACAACTTTTGACGGGAATCTTTTCTGTTCCCGTGGGTAAACTCCACCCACTCTGAGTGGACAGTCAGCAAAAGTGGGGGGAAACATAAATACTCTCTGCATGACTCATTTATCTTGATTTAAATCAGCGAGTCAATTTGACCCTGAACAGTATATGTGTCTCAAGGTCCATTATAAAGATCACCCATTGAAAAAAAAAAAAAAGTAATATAAATTTTTTTTACCAAAGACCAATTTCAAGGAAATTATTGTTTTTTTGTGTCTAGGTTTTTTTCAGTGGACATAATGAGTAAATGAGTAGGTTGTTGTCATTAATCCTTAATTTCTGAGAAATAAAAAACATCATTGCACAAATATTGATTGAAATGGTTAGTATTGGAGTTAATAATCAGATACAAAAATGTTTTGGAAGAATTTTTTGGTTTCTGACACTATTAAATTATTAAACACTCCCTGGGTTAAACATTATTGCTGTCCTCAGAAACTAACATAACAGGAGGATTAACATAATGTTTAGTTACACATTATCTTGGAGAGTGGGAGAAGTCAACATGTTAAGTTGCCCAATGTCTCTCCCAAGTTTGTGACTCAATCTGGTTTTAAATCTTGAATAATCACAGTTTATAGCTGCAAGAAAACATATAGAATTGGACATTTATTTTATCTTGTGCCTGATCAAATTGACCCGAACAGTATCTGTGTAAAAAGAAGACCCATGGGGGGTTACAAATGTATAAAATTAATACATTTTCAATTTATATGCCTGTACCTATTAAGACAAATAGAAAAAGTTCCATGCAAAAAAAATACTTCCAACTATTTTTTTAAAAAAATTTAAACTTTAAAATGGGTCAATTTGACCCGGAACATAATAGGAGGGTTAATATATAATCAAACACGTATTCTACGGGTTAAAAAAAAAGAAAACATCAGGAATTCTATTTTTGATGTCCTATCTGATAAATCATGTTAACTGTCTCACTTACTTGTGATTTGAAACCTTGTTAGTTAGAGTCCATGAATGTCCACCACAGCTTCTTCAAAAACCTGGGGCCAGTGATGAGACAAAAGAGATGATGCTTGGCTAAGTTAGGAGAAGAACAGCAGGAAAGTCTGACCTGGGAGAAAACCTGAGGCTCCAGGAGTCTGAACACACTCCCCTGGGGGAGGTTCCTAAATCTGATTGGTCATCCTGGGAAGCCGAGAGCTGAAAGAGGGAATGGTTCACAGCAACAGCAGAAATACATGACTTATAGAAATGCACTGGTAAGAGCTGAAATTAAAGCATCCAAAGGCAAACAAAAGAGAAATCTGAGTAAAGTCGGCTGTTTTGAGCAATGGTGCATGCATATACTTTACAGCAGAATGTTGTGGGAAAAAAAAGTTTAAAAAGAGAAGAAAAAAATGTAATTTTTCTGACTAAATGAATATTAATTCTGCAGATACAACTCCATACATGCATTGTATTTTAACTATATGTTGCTGTTTCTGACAGAGCTCATATTCTGCTACATGGAGCCAAAATTTCAAGTTAGAACATTTTTCTTTTTTTCTCTGAAAACCTTAAAACACTTCCTTCCATTTCAGCTTAAATAACCAGACCTCTTCACAAAGCCTCTTTGATAAAGACATATGATACCACTGAAGTTGTGTGCTTGTACATTTGTGTGTGTGTCTGCTGCATTGCCTTTCCACGCTGGCCAGGTTTTGCACTGTTTTTTCTTTTCTTTTACTACTTAGAGCTCCATGGTAGTCAGAGAATTTGACCCTGCAATACCATAATTATTTCTTTACTGAGCTGTTTTGTTTTTTCTCAAGGCAGCTCATTACATCTCCTTGACTTAAGATTTGTCTGGCTTTTTCTTCACCTAAACAGTTCATTATACATGAGAGATATAGAAAATAGCATAATAGTGCAGTTCCCGCAAACACAGTTGGAAAAGGTTTAGTCTTCCTGCAGTCTACTTCTTAATACAATAAATGTTTTTAATCTTTCCACAGAATTGGCAAACTTGTTTTTTTGCCTGCTTTTTTGCGTAAGGATTGTAAGAGAATTTGAACAGTTGGCTCACAGGCAACTGTAATCTTCTAGCACAAGAACACACTGACATATAAACTCAGTAACCCCCTGAAGAATCAGAACAATATGACCAAGTCTCAGACACATTCAGGAAGGCTGAGAATCTGACTGATTTTGTTCTCAGCAACAGAATACTGTCTTGATAGTATTATTTAAGATTTTTTTTTCCCACTACAAAATGTATTTATTCTTGAAATCTAATCTAATGGTTAGATTTGTAATCTAATCACTTAGATTAGAAAGTGAAAAGCCACTTTCTAATCTAAGTGAAAGCAAACTTTCACTTAGATTAGACCACATATGCTAAAATTGTTATGTAATTTATTGAAAAACGGTTTTTAATTCAATAAATCATATTTGCAATATGAATGAAAATGATTTCAGAATTTCAATTGTTATGTCATTATTAGGAACTAGTTTTAACTATTCCATTTGCAAGTTTCTTTGTTTCTTTCTATCTCTATTTAAATACACTCACTGTTGGTACACCATACTACCACCAAGCTGGACCCACACTTGCTTTCATACCTGTCTTAATTCATTGTGACATTTATTTCATGAAATGTCGACCCTTCCTCAGGAATATATTGACATGGTAGCATTACATGGTTGCTGATGTCTTCACTGCATATCCATCCAACGCAAGTTTATAATTTCACCACATCCCAAGATACTTTATTGTATTCAGACTTTTAGCTATGAGGTACTTGCTATTGAAAAGAAAATATCTAAAGACAGTACATTTAAAAAAAAAAAAAAAAAGTCTTCTGGGCGCCCCGTTTTATAGAAATATTCCTGCAGGTCTATAAAGCCTCCGGCCTATAGGTGGCGATAGTACGCACAACATAACTCTTTAATTACGTCATTTCCGTCACATGTATGATAAAGATTTTGACCGAGTTAATGGTGAACAGGGTTTGAAACTTTCAGAAATTGAAAGTCTTTTAAGTGTTCTAGCAGCTTGAAGATGAACACCGCTCTGAAGCAGTGGAAGGAGGCGTCCACCCTAATCCTTACCGCAGGACGCAGGCTCGGTGCGGACAGTTTGTCCTCAAGAACTCCCAATGACCGCAACGGCGCAGCGACACAACTGCTGCACGGCTCCCAGTTTGATTACGACGTCCTGTTGCTCAAACGAAGCGCTAAAAGCACATTTATGCCCAACGCGTATGTTTTTCCCGGCGGTATGGTGGACTCTTCGGACTTTTCAAGTGATTGGTTAGACGTCTTTAAGTCTTTTCTCAATTCGCCTGGTTTTGGTTTAAGGAGCGTTAAGCAGCCCGTGGAAAACAGACCCCCGATCTTTGCAACAAACCGATTAAAACTCGGCTCTCCCATCCCGGGGGAAGTCGCCCTGAGAATCTGTGGCGTTAGAGAGACGTTTGAGGAATCAGGAGTGCTGCTAGTTGTACCTAAAAAGGAAGAGAAACGTATTTTACAAAGCTTTCAGGACACACGTTTTAATCAACATCACACAGAACATAAACTGTGTTGTGATGAACTCTCAAAGTGGAGGGCGTTGGTGAACAAGAACCCCTCCAACTTTATGAGGATGTGCCAGGAGTTGGAGGTTTTGCCCAATATCTGGGCTTTACATGAGTGGGCGAACTGGCTGACCCCCACCGCCAAATATGGGAGGACGAGGTTTGACACAGCTTTCTTCATGTGCTGTTTGCAGGAGATGCCCAGCACGCTGCAAGATGAGAAGGAAATTGAGCGCTTTCAGGTAATTTTTGAAATAAGCAAGTTGGGTTTTGAAAACGTATCCTATATGCAGCGATTTTATGACACATTTCCGAATACCAATATTTATTTTATAGCCCCCCTGATTCTGATTTCTGTTTAAATGACTAAAATTGGCAAAAATTGACTTGTATATTATGGGGGGGGGAATTGAACGGTCATAACGTTTCAAAAATGCCCTAAAATTACAGAGTTGTCTCACTATACGTCACTGAAAATATGTTGTGAAATTACCTGTCTTAAACGGATATCGTCATATTGTTCTCTCCAACTTTCAAATATTGAAGGGAATTGCTTGAAGACTTGATCAGCTTGTTTGTTTTTTTCTTGTCAACTCCACTGAGATGGTGATCAGAAAAGATGGTGATGAGATGCATCACTCCAGCATCTCATCACTCCAGATGCATTTGGAGTGATGAGTTCTGAAATGGCACCTAAAGAGCCTTTTTTTGAGAAACTACTGGGTTGAATACAGGTTAACCCATATGTTTAAATATCAGAAAAGATTCTTCAAGGTTCGACATTGGATTCAGTAACTTTTGATGAGGCCCTGGTTGTAATAAAATCCTCCTTTGTTCAGCGAAGACCATGTCAATACTGTCTTGAATCATTTCAGAAATAACAGCCAAAGTTTTTTTTCAGAGGGCTGTCTAATTGTATAATTACAATTTTTACCTAGGCTGGGCTAAAATTTACAAGTAACAAGACCACACCAGCAGGACTTTCAATAAAACGTTCATCTGATGGACAATATTGGACATTTCCAAAATTTGAAAGAATATCGATGCATGAACTTCGTAAAAGACAAGGAGAGGAAATTAAGCTGAACTGCTAATGTTTGAACTGCTAACCATTTTAAAAAGACAGCTCACTACATACCAAAACAAGCCAATATTCTCCAGGTGTCTTACCACAACAGAACATAATATTCTAGCATCACCACCAGGATTAAGGTAGATAATTATACAGAAGAAATGACCAGAACTTATTATTATTAGTAGAACCAGGGGTGACGTCACACTGGAAGAGAGAGAGAGCAGTCAGCATTACACAGCTCTGTAGTAAAACAGAATTTTACAGCTATTTTAGAACAAAGATAAAATGGTTACTGATTTTTTTTATTTATTTTTTTTTAAGTTTGTCACTGTTCTATATTTATGTGTTTGGTTAGAATTATTGTGTATTTCCTGTTGAACAAGTTGTCTGTGACCTTAACTGAGATTTCCAAAAGGCTGCCAACATTTTAAAATTCAGCTCCATGTTATAACAGGCTGAATAAACAGCTGACAAACTTCAATAGAACATATTGATTCCAGAAGCATCTTACAGCTTTTTTTAAACAGCTCACTGATATGTAAAACACCTAACTGAGTCTTCTTCTCACAGTATCCAAAAGTTAAAAAGAAATTACTTTAAAAAAATAAAACAACTAAACATCAGTATTTTAATTTCACCCCTTTCACATCTGACATTGTGCTTTATTTTGTTGTCTCAAACTACAAAAAAAAAAAAGGATTCAACTATACCTGTTGTGTGTTTCAGTGGTCCACACCGTCAGAGATCCTGCAGAGCTACCGGACACGGCGACTTTGGATTGCTCCTCCGCAGTTCTACGAGCTCAGCCGGATGTGCCGCTTCCCGCTGCTGAATGACCTCCACAGCTTCGCCCACCAACGGGCAACAGAAGGCTGTGATCAGTGGATGCCTGTTATCGTCCTTCAAGATCAGCAGCACATTTCTTTGCTTCCAGGTGCTTATTATCGGCCATGTCTCTTCTAATGATCGGCCTGACTGATACTTACAGGATAAACAGCCGCCATGATCTTAGTTTGGTTTGTTGGGCTGGAACCTTTGAATACAGCATTATGACTATTGCGTCATCCTTTTTAGAAACCATACATGTATACAGGTGATGATTGTAGACACCACAGTATCACCTGCTGATTTAAACCCCTAAATTATAATATTTAGAAGACACTAGGCTATTGCTTTTTCTTTAGTTGTCTTTTCACACCCTTTTGTGCAAGTGGTAAAATTTTTAACTTTAGATTAGTGCACAGGTACTTCTTGAAAACTTTAAATATCATGGAAAAGTTTTACTCTTTTATGTGAAACTGTACTATAACTGTAATATATAGATTTATTACAGACAGTGGAATATTTATTTCCTCTAATTTTGATGATTATGGCTTACAGGTAATGAAAATGTTTCTCACATCAGAATTTCTCACAAACATTAAATATTGGAAAGTCAAGGTCTATGTATAATGAATCTATACACAATATGAGTATAACTGCCTGAAATGAAAGAGAAAAATGTAACTTTTTTGCAAATAAAATTTTATTCAGATTTGAGGCTCATTCTTAGGTCTTAATCAATTGATTGGGAATTGCAGATGTAAAAGTTACTTGGCTGACTCGGCATAATTCCTTCCTGAAATTTGCATGCAGGATATTCTTGTTTGATGCAATACATTTCACCAATCACCTAGTCAATAATAATTAAATTTATGCTGCCTGTAATAATAATTCTAACAAAATATTAATTTTTCACATTTATTCCATCTTCTTTCTAGGGGACAAGCTTTATCCAGCAGACCCTTCAAAGCCGACCGAGGACGACCACAAAGACTCTCAGTTGGAGGATCCAACAGATGATTCTGATTTGCACCGTATGGTGATGTCAGATCCTTACACTACAACCCTACAGATCACTGTCAGACCCAAGTATAACCACCTGCTCCCTGTTATGGCGCCAGCCTTGTCACATAATCCAGAAAGTCAACTTTGACCTGCACTGAAGCATCTTTTTATTTATCTTTTTGCGCACAATTACAAAAAGACTTTGACATGAAATTTACTGGTAGTATGTCTGCTGCTGAATTCTGATCACTAATAACTGCATCAAGTTCTGTTGGTGTCTGTGTTATCTTAAATCTCTTATATTGAAAAGAAAAAAACAAATTGGAATTTGGATAACTTGCATTTATTTTTAATTTGTATTAAATGGCTACTAATTACCTAAGTTCATACAGGATGTGGGTTTAATTTTAAACAAAAATGTGAATAAGCACAATTATCATGTGCTGTTTAGCAGCACAGTCATAAAACTGACTAAAGCAGTTCTTGTTTTGTCTTGTTTCAGAGGGCCACATGCTTCAGATGGCTTTCATATAAACAGAAACAAAAAGTAGTCTGTTTAATCTGTTTGATAAGGTACATTTAATTTTTTGGAACAAAATTCATGTTTTTTTTTGTGTTGTCTTCAGTGAAGTTATTGCCAGGAATATTTTTTTTTTTGTCTTGACTTCAAAATAAAGAAAAATAAATAAATGTCTGTCTTGGCGTTCTCTTTTATCAAATACTCTGAGGTGAATTAAAGCAGTAATATTGTTGTAATATTAATATTATAACAAATGGTTTTTTTTTTACCTTAAGTCTACATCCCAATTTTATGACTTATTTTACCATGACTGAAACAATAAATAGAGATAGATGTAATTTATTTTGAAACAGTCTGGTGCCTTTAAATTTTAATAATTAGTTCAGTTATTTGGTGATGCAGCAGTTCAGTCTGTTTGTGCTTTTAACTGTGCATATCTTCTCCATTGACACAATGTGTGCAGGACATATAGTCATCTAAGCATACATGAATATGCATGCAAATACTATGATGTAATTTAATTTAGACTGTGATATAAAAATGGAATTGATACAAGCAAAAACTTATTTCTCAATATGGAGTCTACTTTAATTTTTATATATTTTCAAGTATATTTTGGAACTTTTATTGTAACATATATGGGAAAAAATAGCAATAAATGAAGCACTGCAGATGCTCAGATTCACCAACAACAGTTGTAAAAAGCAGTGTGCCTAGTATTAAACGTGCTTCTTCACTACAGTTACATCACTCCGCATGACTGCTTTAGTATGCTGCTAAACAGAAGGCAAAGTGTGTCTTGTCACAAGAACAAAAAACAATTAAAAAGGACTTTGAAGGTGAGCATACTGAAAACTAAAGTAATTATGACTATGTAGAAGTGTTGCCGTGGTGTGGGTTGCATTTATCAGTGGTGGAAACGCTGCATGTCATGTTTGCTGTTCATAAATTATATATGTATATATATACACACACAGACACATTACTATATATATTAAGCCAAACTTGTACAAAAATATATATTCTTTGCATTTAAGATAAAAAAAAAAGCTTTGTCTGTAAATATGTTCTACCTTGGACTCCTCAAGTGGCATAGTTTTAGTTTCGACTGGTTAAAATGCAGTAACAAAGATAAGAAAAGAAATCTCTTATTAAGCACCTTTTGCTGTACAAATATTAATTTAGTCCAAAAAAATAATCATCATATCAGCCCTACACTGTACTGGTGTTAAATCAAGCAGACTTAACATGTTAGAAGTACTTTTTAGCAGATGCTACAAATGATCAAGCGTGCTTTAATAAAATGCTACATTATTACATTTTAAGCAATAAAATGTTTATGTTTTTATTTGAAAAAGAAGGTGAACTATTTGTTAATTTGCATCTTTTGGTGTATTTCTAATATTGTTTGAATGGTTAAATGAAAAATCTACTGAAAGAGCCAATTTTTTTATTTATTAATCGTCAGAATAATGGATTACTAAAATAATCATTAGTTGCAACCCCCAGTGATAACTAAAACAGTTTCTAGCTCCATTCTCTGGGCTGCCAACAAAAGAGCTGGTGACAGAAAAAGCTAACAAACCTCTGGATGACCTCTGGGCTATCAGGCTGTTTAGCCCTCAAGATCTCTTGCTTTGTCTAGTTTCAGAGGGCCACATGCTACAGATGGCTTTCAGATAAACAGAACCACGGGCGTGTTGTTTTGAGAAATGATTTAGGAGTTTGAGAAAGCCTGTTTGTTTTACTTTATGTTGGCTGAGACAACTGATAATTTTGTCTAAATGATAAAATCAAGCAAGGCAGCTGAAGTGGATCGGAGGGCAAGGAGTGTTTGGAGATAAGGAATCTAAATCTAAATGTTGATTAAGTGTAACAAAAGATAACGGATAGACACAAACTATGGAAGGGGTTGCTAGGCTGAAGCAACGTTAAAAAAGCAATCAAAGTACAAATAAAAGCTCTTGACATACTCTAAGAAGAAATGTATATCTAGATAATTTGAAAGATATAAAGTTGAGCAAACATCAGAGATGGTTCAAAACCTTTGTGGTTAACTAAATAGAGATGTGTTCATAAGTTATCATCATGTCAGTGATTCTCTTTTTGATTTACATTTTAAATTAAACACTTAGGTATCGCAGTGTTGCCTGGATACCTAAATGAAGACTATGAAGTGACTGACTAGACTGAAACACTTTGTACCACGAACCTGATACATACTCCATCCTGCCACTTTAGCTTTTTGGCATATTTTATTACAGCGAGGCACAAGATCTTGAGACTCTGTCATCTTGCTGGTGCTGCCCCCTCTCCTCTACTCACATCTTCTCCTTCTGCTTCAGAGTGCTGTGTGTGTGTGTGGGGTGTGCGTGCGTGCGTGTGTGTGTTGAACAGCAGTGAAGAAAAGGGGGGGCGAGTTGAAATAACACCGCTCAACCTTCTGTGCTGTTTGCAGTCTGTTGAGGGTTTCTATGGAAACTCACAGCTTTCGAAATCTTGCATCTAAGTCCAGATAAAGTGATGATGCTTTGGTCTGTCTCTGCACACAGAGTGGATATTACCTTTTCTTCTGAACTAGCTTAGTGTATGAGTTCAGGTGACATGAATTGGATCATACAGAAGTTCTAATAATAAAATGTTTTTAGATTTATACAAAAATATAAACGTACTCACCTGAAAAACTTTGTTATTGATGTTGTTGCATTCATTTTACTCTCTTTTTTTTAAGACGTATTATTGGGGATCAGGAATCATTGTCTCTTCAAGTATATAAAACTTCCTCCTTTCCACCACATGTTTAATTTATTGCTTTTTATATTTTTGGATCCAAGGATGGCAAAAAGTCTGTCATGGATTTAGAGCACAGAGCATAGAGGTCCATGAGTCACTGCTGGAGAACTTGTGAAATAACTACAACAATAAATGAGACATTTGAAAGCTCATTGTGACTCAGGTGTGAACTCAGCAGCCATTGATTTTTATCCACCAAGGTCCTTACAAGAAATTCAGTCAGATATTTTATGTGTTGCTCTTTTTAATGTTTCTAAACAGTAATAAAAGAAGGCTCACAAACCAGATGGCGAACACAAGTTTAAGATCAGAGAAAAATAAAAATGAAAATTTTGTAATTTATCTTTTACCCTTTTTAGGCAGAAGAAATTGAAGAGGTTTTACAACATGCCATATAGGAAACCTTGAACACTCCCCATCTTCAGGGAAGATCTGATTGACAAAGATCTTTTTTTATTTACATGTACTGACAAGAGGTCTGTTGCTAATTCTTAGCATTTAATAAAAGCATTGTGTTTTCTGTAATGGTAATTTTAGATCAAAATTTATCAGCCAATATTTCAGTCCTTATCTTGAGGAAAGCAACTAAAAATGTCATTTATTTTTGAATTATGTTTTACTGTAAATATCTTCAGTTGCATTTTTTTTTTTTTTTACCAAAAATTGTCATTGATAGAAAGGAGTTTGGCAACCAAAGGACCTTGGACCAAATATCCAAGGTCCAGATGTTTCAGTTTTAATGCAGAAAATGTATGTGAGACATTTTAATACAAAAAATACAAAAGGACATTTACTACAAAATGTGTTTGTAGTAAAACACATTTTACTACTTCCTGCAAAAGTGATTTTTCATAGTATGAAATTATGATTTTTGACTGAAAGTGAACTAAAACAGACATTTGTAATGAACAGTCAGGATCTTGATTCTTAAAACAGCTCTATATAGGGAGATAGATAGATAGATAGATAGATAGATAGATAGATAGATAGATAGATAGATAGATAGATAGATAGATAGATAGATA
>CAEGAG010187276.1:0-14795 GCA_903067065.1 Brachyrhaphis terrabensis
ATTTAATATTTTGTTCAAATTGTATGTTTTAGTTTATCCAAAGAGATGATACCAAAAGGAAGCAAACCACGGGAAATCTAAACTGGACTTAGCTACAGTGCTGTAAAATTTGCTCTTAAGTCTATATTTCTTTTAAAATGTAAAGTGGCATTTCATTTTGAAGGAAAGAAACGAAAGCCTCTAAATCTAATAGCAGCAACAATGGCCACTAAGTGTTTCCCATAACATCAATGTGGAGTATTTTCAGCCCACTTTTCTTTGCCAAATTATTTTAATTCAGCCACATTGGAAAATTTTCAAGTATAAAGTTTAAATTACTGCAAAAGCATCTCAGCTTGATTTAGATACAGATTTTTACCAGGCCACTCCAAAATTTCGATTTCATTTATTTATTTGTCTTTGAGCAACTCGGATCCTGGTCCTGGAGCAGCAAAGCAAACTCACACCATCACACTGTCAACGTTTCACTTTAGTCAGTATGATTAGTCAGATTAATCATAGTTTATTTATGTTTTCACAACAGGAGTAATTACTGTTCCCCACTAATAACTGGAATTGTTGTTTGTATTTACAGACAGTGTAGAAAACTGTGAGTAAAACAGAAAAACAACAAACCGTCAAGTCAGATGCAAATGAGACAATATGGACAGTAAAATTCAGTTCATTGAACTCTCATGACCCAACAGCTGAACATGAAATTTGTTCCAAAAATATACCAGAGCTGACTGACTAATTGAACACAAGTGATGCTAAAAACACACAAGGAAAAGTACAAAGACAGAGTACGGTAAAAATAAATCTGTGACAGAGTGTAACAAAGTAAAAAAAAAAGAAATGCAACCATAAACCCAATAAACTTAAAGAATAAATTAGTTAGTCTGCTTCTTATCTCCTGAAATTTGTAAATTAACAATTCTGTGTAAAAGCAAACTAAAATGAAGTTTTTTTTATTATATATTTGTTATAAGTTGGATCTGTTGTTTAAAATATTTTTTTTATTATTGCTATGTTAGTTGCCATTAAAAACATGGAGAGCCATAAAAAACTCAATATTTTAATTTGTGTATGTGAACCAAAGCACAAATATCACTGTCCTTTATTTGTGTAATGTTTTGGACAGTTGAGTTCAAAATGCATATTTACTTGGAGACTTTATAGTTTATTGTACTGAGTCCTTTCACATCAAACAACTTAGTAAAGCAGGGCTGAAACAATTAATTAGATTAATCATGAACAGTAATTAAGGCAAAACTGTAGGAAATATAGAAGCATTTTTAGCTGTAAATGCATCCTTTTCTACAAATGATCAAGCGTACACTAAAGGAACGCTGTCATTGCATTTTAGGCAATGGAATTTATATTGTCTTATTTTAAAAAGTAAATGAATTATTTATTTGTATTTTTGGTATTGTATGAACTACAACTTAAACTTATACACTGAACTTAAACTCAGTGTATAAAATAAAACATCTGCAGTTGCTTTTATCTGATTACTTGATTACAATTACTAATCATCAGAAAAGTTGACAACTAAGATAATATTTAACTGCAGCCCTGTTTATTATTACATTGTACCATGCTGCAATGTATTGCATGAAATTGTGTATCGTATTATGTAGTGTTGCTTTGTATCATATTGTGTCATATTATATTAGATTGTAATTGTATCAAAGTCAAAAAGAGTCAAAAGCACACAATATGTTGCATCATATTTTTGTTTGACCATATTGCATCAGATTGTATTACTGTGTAACTGATTGTGTTGTATTCTTTACACTTTTGTTGTGTCAAATATTATTGTTTCTTGTCAAATCAAAAAACAATAATAATATGAAGCACAAGGAACTTCAAAAAGCTGGCAACAGATTCAATTACTCAACTTAATGTCATTCTGCTCTCACTATGTCTTTGCTCTGTCAGGTTTTTAACACCAGCTTGGCTGAACCAGTTCCACACGGCTATGAGGACGTCTCCAACATTGTGCCTCCATACAGTGCTTACTCTCCCAAGGGACATCCAGAGGTGCATTCAGATCCACTCAGACACAGACACATTCACGATGAAACAGAAAGCAGTGCAGCAAAATATGTTTTCCTCTTCATTTCATGTCCCTTTAGGGAGATTTGGTGTACGTGAACTACGGTCGAACAGAGGACTTTTTCCAGTTAGAAAGAGAGATGAACATCAATGTGACAGGGAAGATTGTAATAGTCAGATATGGGAAAATATTCAGAGGCAATAAGGTATTTAAAGATGTGATCTGAACTCATTGGACTTACGTTGCACTTTTATCTCCTGACATTTAATTTGCCTTGTCGGTTCTCATGACATGACCAACATTAATAAGCACTTTCTCTTGTGCTCATTCTGTCTCATAGGTGAAGAACGCCATGTCAGCAGGAGCAAAGGGAGTCATTATGTTCTCTGATCCTGCTGATTATTGGGCTGCAGGAGTCAAGGTAACTTAATGCAAAGTAAAAAAAAAAAAAAAACACACATTCCAGGCTAAAAAAAGTAATAAATGTAGCATTCATTCTCTTGACCCCTTGTTATTTACCATCTGGGACATTGTGAGTGGTGGGAAATAGATACAAAACAACTTCTGTCACTAACCTTGGCTTTGTACAGCCTTACCCTGACGGCTGGAACCTGCCTGGTGGAGGAGCTCAGAGAGGAAATGTTCTCAACCTGAATGGTGCAGGAGATCCCCTCACACCAGGATACCCAGCTAAAGGTGTGTTAAAAAAAAAAACGCTTTCTATGGCCTGCATGAGTGCATAAAATGTTTAGCAAAAGTGTTGATGTCCCTTGAACCTTTTCATGTTTTGTCACAGTCACAGAGAAAGCCACAAGAATTTCAAACTCGCCACACGCCACTGGAATAACAGCACAGCATAACAAGTGCTGTTATTCCAAAGCACTTGTTATGCTGTGGAATAACAGGCATGTTATTCTACAGCTCACCTGTAGAATAACATGGTATGTTCAGATGTGACCTATTTGTGTTTTCTGAACTGCAGACAAAATTATTTAAGTGGTTGAAAAGTACAAAGCCTAAACCTGAACCTGAACACAACACCTTCACCATAAAACATGGGGGTGTCTGTATTATGCTGTGGGGATCAGGTCATTATCAATAGGAATCTGGATTAAACCTTAAAAAAGGAATCCTGGGTAGAAAGCTTGGAGAGGACTTGAGGTTATAGCTGAGGTTTGTCTTTTAGCAAGAGAGCCAGCCTGAACACAGACAGAGCTGCAAAAAAAGAGCTTAGATCAAAGCATATCAGTGTGTTCAAATGGCTTAGTCAAAGGGACCTAAATGAGCTGATGAATGGAAAATCTTAAAAACTTTCCTATCAATTTAAACTAACAAAATGAGAAATAGTTACGGATGTATTAGCAAAGAAAAGTAGATTGGACAGTTTGTCACACCTGTGTGTTTCCGTCCAGAATACACCTACAGACTCAACCCGGAGGAAGGAGTCGGACTTCCCAAGATTCCAGTTCATCCGATCGGCTTCCACGATGCAATACACCTCTTGAAGTACATATTTTCTCTACTAGATGATGATGATATGTGTCCAAATCATCATCTAATATGCAAAGTACTGTTTGCATATTTGCTGTAGGTATTGTAGTCTTTCATTTTTTTTATGTAAAATATTTACGATGTATTTGAAATATAACAGAAACATGGGGGGACAGATTCCACCCAACAACTGGAAAGGAGCTCTGAATGTCTCCTATAAGACTGGACCAGGCTTCACAGAAGACCTCAAGAGCCAGTAAGTGTTCCTGATACTGAAGTTATCATTCTGCAATAAGATGATACTCACACTTCCCTCATTTGTTAAAATCAACATCTCTTTGGTTAAACTGTCCTTCTGCCACTTCAGTTCGGTCTTCACTCTGTTTTGATTTATTAGGTGCCTCACCCTGCCCTTTTTTTTCTTGTTGCTTTGTTCCAAACCTGTGACCCTTTGGTGGCCAGCAGCCAGTGGAAGCACAATGAGGCCTCTTGTGCCTCCTGTCTGTGACACACATTCATTTTCACACATAACCCTGCATGGAAACAGCATGCTGCACAGAAAACACACTTAGAAACTAGAATAAATGTTTTCCTTGCAGCAGTCATTTAATGTTGAGCTAAATTTGACATTGGCTCCTTTTGGTGTTTATTTCTCATCTTTGTTTGGATCCTGTTTCGTTGCAGTAAGGTGCGAATGAACATCTACAGCAACAACCAGGTAACCAGGATCTACAACGTCATTGGAAAGATCAGGGGAGCTTTGGAGCCAGGTACTTATTTATTTAAAGTCAACTCATGAAACATACCTGCTGTCTATTATTATACATGGTTGCTACCAGAATAGTCTGATCCTTGCAGGCAGGGTCATAGACAGGGCAAGTTTTGTGTCAGGGCTACAAATCTATTAATAAAAATTACAAAGCGGTTTATTAAACTCATATTGTTACATTCCTAAAAATAACGGCCTAAATCATATTTTGGCAAAGGTGATTGTGGAATAAAAAAAGTTAACCCCTTTTTGTTGTCGAAAGATGATTTAAGCAAAAAGAAAATCACTTTTGGCATAAAAGGCAATAATTATAAGAAGGTGAGGATTGAATTGCTATTTTCCAGACAGATATGTGATCCTGGGAGGGCACCGTGACGCCTGGGTGTTTGGAGGAATCGACCCGATGTCTGGAGCAGCAGTGGTTCATGAAACAGTGAGGAGTGCTGGCAAGCTGCTCAAAAAAGGTGCGACTTCTCAAATGTGTAAAACGGATAACAACAGATTCAGTGATCAGTTTTTCGGCGTCTCTATCTGATCGTGGCGTAGGTTGGAGGCCGAGGAGGACTGTGATATTTGCCAGCTGGGATGCAGAAGAGTTTGGTCTTTTGGGATCGACAGAATGGGCTGAGGTAGCACAGAAGCAGTCATGTATACAGGCTTATTGACACGTAGACGCACTGACTGAACTTCATCAATCCCAACAGGACAAGGCCAGGCTGCTGCAGGAGAGAGCTGTGGCCTACATCAATGCAGACTCTGCCATAGAAGGTGAACGAAAAAGAACGTGACTCTGTCCTCTCAGTCAGAAAGAGTTGATTTTAGTTTTAATTTGTCTTTTAAAATTCCAGGCATGTACACACTGAGGGTTGACTGCACTCCATCACTGCACACGTTAGTCTACGACCTCACCAAGCAGGTCAGCACACCCTGTCTGATACGTGGTTCTGTTAAGTGTCCAATTATGAGGTTCATAAATATCATATCCATCTTGGGTTTTTAATAATGCAGCAATTATACATGAAGTTAAAAAAGGATCTTGATGTGAAATCTGGTGGATTGTGGACCGTGATACTTTTCTTCCAGCAACTCTCAGTTTATTCATAATAACTTTAAGCCATTTACTTATTGTGAAGGAGACAGTTTGTGTCAGATGGACAACGCTCGCAACACAAGAATGTATAAAACAGGGCAACGTTTCCAAATGCACATTAAAGCTGGTTTTGGATTGACTAAAGCAGAATTACATCAAGCTTTTGAAAAAGTTAAAATATTCAACCTACTGAAATTTATAGGTAAGTCTTAAAAACCAGATTCACTCAAGAAAAGCAAGGAAAAACTTTCCATAAACTTTTTAAAAAAAGAAGAAAGCCTTCAAATTTTTCCTCTTACCATTTCTGTTCTGTTGGTTTCAACTACACAGTCACAATTATCCTAGGACATTAGTAGCTAAAAGGCTATTATAAAGCCACAGCTTGTTGATGTTCTTTTAACCAAACATATAGAGAAACAGTTGAGTATTAGATTAAAAATAAGTAAAATTTTATGCTTTTAAAATGCATTGAAGTTGGATGTTGTTTTTATAATGCCTAAGCCTTCAAAAAGGAACAGTTCCCATGGAATATTAAAATCAATAAACAGTAAGAATCGTGATGGAAGTGTATAAACTTTTGTCCAAAATCTGTTTAAATGTCGCATCTTCTAGTTTTGTTTTTTAAATCTTGTCCAGGTTTGATTCTCTGTCCACATTTCTGTGTAGATATCAAGTCCAGAGGAAGGAGAGGAGGGAGTCTCTCTGTATGAGAGCTGGCATAAGAGGGACAACTGGACCAGTGACCGTGATGCTCCCCGGTATAAAACCTTGTGATTTTATATAAATAACTACAAACTGTAATATGCAAACAAGTTAAGAAGGAAAACCATTGTCTAAATGTTGTTTACTGTATATGTTTGTCAACAAAAAATAATCCAAAATCATGAATAATTAACCTAGAGTGATGTTGCTGAAGTGCTAAATGGGCAATCATTTCTCTCTACCTGTTTAGAAATAGTAGGGTTTAATGTGTTTCTTTCAAATCTTAAAGCAGTCACTTGTAACTGTACATTTACAGTTTTCATAATGCAGCTTACACACCCAAACACTGTCCAGTAGCAAAATAGAAGCGCAGCAGTAAATAGTTGGTGTTTCCAACCACCAGCACCATCGGTAACCAGTAAGAAAGTTCCACACTTCTACTGAGTGTAAATACAAATTGCAGCAAAAAATAGTGCCACCTACTGGTTCAATTAAGGTAAAAAACAAATGCTCCTATATTTGGTATTAACCTCTGTGTGTGGATTTTATATGTTTCTCTAATATTATTTGCAGAAATGTTTATGCTTAAGGTTGTATAAAGACTTAGGCTGTGGCAAAATCAATTCAGATCATAGACCGTAAGTTTTTTGGGTTTTTTTATGTCATCTGTGTTTTGTGAACTATATGGTTTAGAGTTTTGATTCGAAGTTCTCAGGTACTTCTTAAAAGAGCAGATTTCAATTTTCTCCATTTCCTTTGGATAGTCTCATCCAGTCTCTTTGACAAAATGAAATGATGATGCAGTCATCATTTCCTGACCTTGTTAGATTGGTCAGTAGTAACAATGATCTTTTTTTGTGCTTGACTTTTCTCATGTATCCCATTTTTTTGCTATCTTGTATTTTTTCAAAGTACTTTTAACAGATTCGTGAATTCTTGTTTAGCCAGATAAGAAGATTTTCCTTCTTGTTTTCCAAGAGACGCTGAGATGTGATTTGATTAATTTTTAACCAGCTGTCATAAGTCTTCACAGTTGTTATTGCACCAAAGACTGTTGTAAAAGTCCGTGTTTTGAATGCTTCCGATTGGAGAAAAAATAATGTAATCTACATTAAGATCAACTGAAAAACAATGAAGTGTGATTATAAAAAAAAGAAGTAAATGTGATGCCATTTGCAAACTATTAAATTTATGTGATAACTTCTCAGATGAAAAATAGGCAACTATTTAAAATATGTTGTCTATTCTTAGCTAGTTATTTGGGAGGAAATATATATAAATCCAAAAATCACTAAGTAAGTACGTCTTCCTTCCTGGTTTGATTTAGGATCAGTAAACTTGGGTCAGGCAGTGATTTTGAGGCCTATTTTATCCGGCTGGGCATCGCAGCAGGCAGAGCCAGATACACTAAGAACAAGGTGAGACTCCTCAGAGAGCTGGATTATTGAATATGTCCAACATATTCAATAATCTTCTGCCACATTGTGTATTTTAAGTTTATAAATTGTGAACCAGTAGAGATTTGCTTGGTTTGACTGACGTAGCGCTTTCTAATCTTTTCTTACTCTGTTGAAGTTGCAATGAAAAATCTCTTTGACGTGCCAACTTTAAAAAGTTAACAAATTTCTAATAGTTAGTAATATTTAAGATAAGCCTTTTACTCCAGTTTGGCTCTGATCTGAGTCTTGAGACAATAATATAATTGAAATGTTCTGTTCTCTGTATGTTTGTGTGTCCATTCAGAAAACAGAGCGATACAGTAGCTACCCTGTCTATCACAGTGTGTATGAAACCTTTGAGATAGTGGAGAAGTTTTACGACCCGACCTTCAGAAGGCTCCGGGCAGTGGCTCAAGTGAGAGGAGGTCTCATCTTCCTGTTGGCAGATTCCCAGGTGCTTCCTCTCGATGCTAATGAGTACGCAGACTCCCTGAGGAAGTACGCGGACAGCATCGCACATCTGGCACAGACACACACAAAACTAATGGAGACGTACAAAGTGTCATTCGGTGAGCTCCGGTTCACCTTTACCTGTTGATATTGTTATCCAGTACTGCTGACCGCAACTTGATGATTCATTTTCACAGCTGGAGTTAAAGATTTTCTAAGGTTTTTTTCTTTTCTTTCTTTTTTTTTTTTAGAATCTCTGTTTTCTGCAGTGGAGAACTTTACGAATGCAGCCAAAGGTCTCCATGAGCGTCTGCAGACTCTCAACATGGAGGAGTAAGAGCTTGAAACCTTTTACATCTGTGGTTAAACAGAAAATAACAATAAATAACTGCTTGAACACTCTAATTTGTGCAAATATAGAAACTGCTGTTCCTTTTAACAGTGATTTCCAATGCAGTGGTTTTTGTCTTAGTCCTTTACAGGTGCGAATCATAAATGACCAACTCATGTACCTTGAGAGAGCCTTCATCGACCCTCTTGGCTTGCCAGGGAGACCCTTTTACAGGTTAATGCTCTTCACACTTAGATAACACTTCTACAGAATAAATACAAGTCTTAATTACTCTGACAACTTATCACCAGTGTGCACGGTAACTGTTTTGGTTCTTTATATATAGCTTTGAATGTTTGCTCCATTATTCCTTGTATCCACATTTTTCTGAGCAGAGAAGAGTCCGGGTTTAATCTGCCAGATAAAGTTTTAGATGAGTGTGTCTGTCAGTAGGAATGAAAATCAGGACACTGATTGTTTGACGAAATGTTTGACATTTACAGAGAGGGCTTTAAAACTCAATTTTTCCAACGTTATAGTTGAAAATTTTAAATCAAACACATTTATATTTACATATTATTATTTTAATTTCCCATGCACCCATTTGATCTACAATAGACTTTGGCTCCAAAATTCAAATTTTATCCACTTAAAAAACATTGAGTGGATCAACTTAGCAGCCTTTTCAGGTGCAAAATTGATATATTCAGTTATTTCAGTAATTATTTTATATAACTCTTGTGCTACACTCGACAATTAAGTAATTTTAACTGTTGCTGCTTCCAAAGAAAACCCTCAAATCATACATATTTCTTTAATGTTTTCTTTAGTTTGGGTTTTTGGATGAGTAGCCTTTCATAAATTCATACAAAGCCACACTATTTTATTTTGCTTAAGAGCTTTAAAGAGTATAACCAGCTTTTCTCCTGTCTAATCTGAGTATGTTTTCAAGGAATACACAAATATGTTGTCTCATATCTCCACTCCTGTAACACAATGCTGTCTTTTCTCCCCCATCGCTACTCTGTTTTTCAGGCATGTGATTTTCGCTCCCAGCAGCCATAACAAATATGCAGGGGAATCTTTTCCTGGGATATACGATGCACTGTTTGACATTGAGAACTCAGCTGACCCAGAGAAGGCCTGGCGGGAAGTTAAGCGACAAATCAGCATAGCAGCATTCACAGTTCATGCTGCTGCCATGACTCTGACACCACCTGCATGAAAGCACAGAAATCAGAGGACTGTAATATCACGATGTGATGAGATTGTATTTTTTTTTATTTTTTTTTTTATCTCCAACACACTTAGACAAATCCAGCTCTCCAGCTTATCAGGTCAGTTTTCCAGACCTTGGTGAGTGCTGTGAATGTGATCAAAAAGCTGATTTCTTTGTTTGTAATGGATTGTTTGCTACAAGAAACGACAATAAAAACACTGTAAACAAGAAATTGATATTTTTCTTTAACACAGAATAAGGAGAAATTTATTTGACAGTTTAATATTAAAGTTTTATAGATTAACCCACTATAGTAACAATAAGTCACAAATCAATGTATAGAATCATAAAAGCATTTATTTATATATATTGTAAACACAGGCAGTTTATGTCGGTGGTGTAGGGAAGTATTTTAAATTAATCAAAGAACCATTATCAAAGTGGTGTTATAAAAATTTTTAACCATTCCACTTCAAAGTCCAGTTTACAATCTTGCCTGAATAGACCAGTTATGGGATCATTGTTGAACCAAAGTTTAACACACGAGGGCACCAGAGTCACAACCTTAATATTTGCAACAATGACACTTTCTAACAGTAATTCATGTAATCATCTGTTCAAAGAATGTTGGCAAATATCAAGATGTTTATACATATCACGATTTATTTATCTTCCTCTAAAGACATAGACAAAAATAATAATTTATCTGTTCCTGGTGTGTTTGTGAGTTAGGCTTGTAGTATTCTCTTTAGAAAACAGTTTTTACTAAATGCATGCCTTATGGCCACAATGTCGGAGAGAATTGTGTGCATTGTTTCTGTTTATAGAGAATTTGGGGGTTTGATTATTATAGCTGGTTGTTAATATTCTATTTTAAGGTGTCTCTGTAACGCCTACCCCGGGATTTTAAGTCCAGATGAGAAAAAAAGGCATTTCTATATTTGAACAGTTAGACTAATATGTCAATAATGGTCACAATCCTTGTAAAAGTAATAACAATAAGTAAGTGACTGAAAAATAAATAAATAAACCAAGTGAACCAGTTTTAATCATCAGATCTCATGTAGGACTAATCAAAACACTAATGTAACTTATTAAATTGATTCCTTTATATCTGACCTTAGCTTGAGCTTAGTTTTTCCTTTGATCACAGTAATACTGTGTATTATGTTGTTTTGGGTTTGTTAATGTATGTAAATTAAATGTATTGGGATACCTGATATGTTAACGTTTTTCTTTTTTAAAAAAATTCATTTGAATCCACATTTTTAAGAGGAAACTTGGATTTGCATTAGTTCTGCAGAGATAAAGTTTCTTTTCATAACAGCTGTAATGATGACAGCTAAAGTCAGCTCCCGGTTGTGGTAGAGGCTTATCCAGTCAAATAACATGATGGGCCATAAACATTAGCAACTCCTGACTTTGCCTGGCATATATTTTTATCACATTTTGTAGATTCAGAGCAAGTTCTCTTCTTATATATTGGGCACATTCGTGGAGGGAAGTACTTCGATGCAAACATTGATATGCTCTATTTAACTGAAGCTATACTAATTAACTGTAAAATTAAATGGGATTTAAAAGTTATGACAAATTTATGGTTTATATTTATCACTATGCAATGTGACAATGTGTAACATGACACTTTATTTCAATGCTACTTTTGTTTGTCAGAGACACCGGCCCAATTTTAAGTAGAATTTCCTAGAACCTTAAAGATCTAGGAAAAATCTCCCTCAAATACCAAGCGCGTGATTGCCTTGCTGAGCACAGAGAAATATTACATGGAAAAGTACTGAACATAATAAGGAAATACTAGAGAAAAAAACCCCCTAAAAGTATTTATTACCGTGTATCATGACACTTCCTTCTAACTAGAATCTGTATTAGGTTTAATTCCAACTTTTAATCCCATGAAAGGTGTAATATTTGCATGGGCCGTGGTGTTGTTGGCCTCAACATAGGTGAGCTCTGGTACAGTGTTTTGCATAAATACAAATATGATCTTACTTCCCTTTTTGTAAAAAAAACAAAACAAGTTCATAATGTGAAACGTTCTTTCACAGGTCACAGTTTCACCATTTAGGTACCAAGGGACACCTTCCTAAAAGTCATCTTCCTAAAATAATGGCCTTTGGGGTAACATGAATGTCCTTGAGTGACCCAACCAGATCCCGGACTTAAATATCAACTAAGATCTTTGAACACATCTGAAAACGGCCGTGCACTGACGTTTGACATTTTACATTTGAGTTTGAAACTGTAGTTTCTGAGGCTATAATTGCTGTTAAAATTGTTACAGAAAAGTATTGAGAAGGGTCTGTGAAAACATACAGTATGTACATCTAATTTTTGTTTTGTTTTATTTCTCAATAATCATGGAGCAAGGAAAGCTAAAAAAATTTAAACATTACTCAAAAATAAGGCATTAACTGGGACACAAGGCTGCTTTATTACACAGACGTACCTGCTTTCCATAATAGGGCTGATTTTTGAAGAAAATGTAAATAGATGTTTTCCTTCTGAAAAAAATGGATCATGTAGGTGTGGTCAGTCACATAAAAAGAGAATAAATATTTTTAAAGTTCACTCTCAAGGTCTGCGCCTCTTCTTCTTTGACAGCAAGTTCTGCTTCACCAGGTAAGTTTACAATAAAGCCGAAGAGCATTGACAAAATACCAGATATTCTTTAAATTCAAGATCTTGAATAATTACTCTGTAATTTATAAATAGATGTAGAACTGCAAAATATATTGAATCACAATCATGTTTAAAATATCAGTGTGTGCAATATCGCAACTGTAAATAATTACTTCAATGCAATATTTGGTAAGATATTACATTTTAAGTGTTATGCATTCATACCCTGCATATCAACAAGTTTAGCAAGTTTGATGGACTCTTAACTACCTGTGATGTTTAACCAAAATTTATATTTTTCATGTCTGAGATACTTTTGAATCTCTTTACATGGTGTAATGGAGCTCCTGGAGAGGAGTGGGGTGATTTATGCATTGGCAGAGAAAAGAATCTGGATTAACAGTAATCAATACGATCCTTGCAATTTTCAGTTCAATAAAAGTTATTGAGCTCCAGCAGAAATTCTGTTTATGCAAAGAAAACAATAACCATCCTAGTGACAATCATTGTTCAATCATTTGCTTAAACTTTTTTTTTTCATTTCTAAAAGGTTAAAGGCCATGGATCATCGGATCACTCTACTAATGTTGCTGAGTATGTTCCTATAGTTTACAATTTTGTGCTCCTAATTAATATTTGTTTTGTTCTTTTTTATAGAAAATATATAATTATTTATATATTTACTCACATTTATTGGTTCTCTAAACCTACTGTTCATTTCAATTTTGTGTTGAAAGTGTCTGGCTTCATTCATCTATCAGAGGACTGTAATTGTCAGATACTTTAGTGCTATGAAATGTTTATAAGTTGAAAGTCACACATTATGTATTCTTCTTTGTTTATATAATTTAGCATCGTTTAAAAAACATAATAAAGCTTATCAAGATTTTGGTTGATCCTCTTGGTATCAAGACAGAAGTCAACATCCAACCATCTATTTCAAGTATTTTGAAACCAGTAAAGTTTCCTTGTTTAATTTCCAAATGAGACACCCAGCTTTAATCTTTAACCTTTGGTTATTATACTCAGAAAGTCGTAGTATCAAACTGTTGTACTCTGTCATTTTATATGGTGGATCCATGAAAATATAGAATATATAATACCTCATATTATTTCCCTGTGTTTTAGCAACCATCCAGCCACTCTCTGCTACAGCAACATCCTGTAAAAAGGAAATCACCATTGAAAGTTGCCCAAAGACATGGATTATCAAGGACAACAAAATGAATGGCAAAGATGTTTTGAAAGTTACATGTCCTTGGCGTTTTAGAAATAGCGTCAAACTGGTATTAAGAGCTTTGCCAAGGGATTGTTCTAGATCAAATGCCGGTACCTACACGTGCCTTGACGTTGTGGTAAAAGGTGATATGTTTCACATGCCTTAGTTTTTGTCATGATTATAAATGTTGCAAACTAAACCTTGAATTATATGCCTAAGGAAAATGTTTTTGAATTCTCTATATTTTCATATTGTATAACTCAAATGTTTGTTTTCATGCTCTAGGAAACAACTACAAAATGTGTAAAGAATGCTGCCAAAAACCTCCATGCTCTGCTTCAAAGTTTTGCACGAAGTGTAAAGAGAAGTAATTATGTCATGTCATGATTATTTTTAAACATATACATGGGGAAATAAGCATTGAACAAGTTAATGTCAGAAAATATGCTTCTAATTGGGCTACTCACATCTATTTTAATGTTTGTAACAATCTACACAATGCTCTCAGAAATTATATTGATCCAAATTACATTCCAAATTTTAAGTTGAATAGCTTTCAGAATAACTACTGAACATGCTAACTGAAATTATGCTTATTGATAACGGTGACACAGAAACTAGGAACTCAATCTCACACATTCTTCCTCACAAGCCATCTTCACATCTAAAAGACTTTGGGGGGAAATTATGCATAGGTAATGAAAGTGATCTTTTCTTCTTTCCATATGTCGGTTGGATGATTGACTGGGCTATTCTAACAGTTCTGTGAAACTAAGTAAAGGTTTTCTTGGCTGGGTTGATTAGCATAATAAAATAACCTAACTTTATTTCATATTCAGATGTTTATCAATAATGTCATGGGATATTTGTGGTTTCATCTTTCTTTTGGTAATATGAGATTGTCTTGCAGCAAGTGCTCAAAAACTCCCCCAAACTGTGATGTACCCACATCCAGAAGTCAAAGTCTGTATTTTATTTTGGGAAGATGTGCAGGGCCATTCCTTCTCTACACATGTGTGTATGCCAGGGGTCAGCAGCTCCAGTCCTCAAGTGCCACTATCTTTCAACTTTTGGAGTTAGCCCTGCTCCAATACACCCAAATCAAGAGGATGAAAACCTTTACATGTCAGCAAGTTTTGAAAAGGCCTCCTCATTAAAATTTAAGTAGATTCAGATGTGTTTCAGCAGGGATTCATCCAAAACAATGTTTTTTTCCATTGCTAATGGTATTATTTGCATCAACTGGTTTGTGATTGTCTGTAAAGACCTTTTTGCTTTAACCATGATGACTTTCTTGTTGTGGAAGCTTGCAATGAGAAACCTTGATACATGCCATCAACTGTGGCTGAATGCAAGGATAAGTCTTTTTTAAAAAGTTTTGTCAACTCTTTTCTTCGTATGTTCAGT
>CAEGAG010187301.1:0-30431 GCA_903067065.1 Brachyrhaphis terrabensis
GTTGTTGGTTTAGTTCGGTTTTATAAATGTCTAAGAGCTGCATTTGTACTTTGTCCCGTTTAATATTATGGTCGTTTGGTGTTGTTTACTTGTATTGTTGAGAGCTAAAAGTTAGCCGTTTAGCATTAAGCTCGGTTAATTAGATGCAGCTGCTATTTGTGTTACTATTTCCAATTATAATGCCTTATTTCTCTCGTACGTTTTATTTGTGACGAGTTTGACTGACCTATCTGACTGTTTTGCTGACATTCCCTTTAGAGCAGCTCAATTTAATGGATGCATAACGTAACCTCAGCCTCTACTGTAGCGTCTATTCTATGTGCCTTATAATGCTGTGCTCCTTATGTATGAAAAAAGTTTTAAAATAGGCCATTCATTGAAGGCGCGCCTTATAATGCGGTGCGCCTTATAGTGCAGAAAATACGGTATCTTAATGCACAATCTAAATTGCTCAAAGTAAAAAAAAAATTAAATATATTTCACATTCTATGAATATTTTTTCATGAACGTTGCCTAGCTTGCACCAGACTGGCATCGTCTGCTGTAATGGACGAATGATCAGTGGTGTAATGTGGCACATTTGCTGACTGTTGCTCTTTACACCTGATTCAGCTAACTGCCATAACACAGTAAGAGACACTCAGACTATTTGGCTTCTCTTAAATGCCATCTTCTCCAATCAAATCAAATTTAGAAGTCGAGTAGAAGAGAACTTGATGCTGCAGCGATTACAAGCCTGGAAAGGTGGGGGTAAAACAAAACAAAAAAAAAAGAAAAACATTGCAGACTTTATCTAGCTCCTCATCCTGCTCCATCTCCTTTCCTCTCTCTTGGCCTTAATCCACTTAGTTGGCTCTTCCTGAGCTTGGAGCCTTTGCTTTATTCCATTATAAAGACCCACCATATGATTTGCTGTTTATTTCATTAAAAATGGCCCAATCCATGACCCTTTGTCTAATCCATAATGCAGACTAGTGAGCTGCTATAGTCTGCACCGCAGTCCGGACAGATGGGACCGAAGGGTGCAGGCATGGAGAGATGGAGGTCAAATGGATAAGGGAGAATTTGAGAGCCGTACTTATGAGTGAGCCTTTCCCAGCGAATATCATTTCACTGATGTAAATGATGATAGAACTGAGACTTTGCTACTCTATCTTTTGATGGTCGGAGATAGCTTTCATATGGTCCAGCGGTGATATGGAAATACCCTCATCTGCAGTTTGAATCCAGTCTGCGAAATGAACATAAATCCCTGGGCTTTTAAAAACTGAAACACCTTTGCTTGGAGCTCATATTGGAGCCGGTGCTTCAGCACATCCCGTTTAACCTTGAGAGAACTGAGCGATGCTGAGTCATTTTCTGTTGACTCGGTCCAATCTGAATTGGTCTGAGTTTGACCTTTCTTCTGTCTTTGTCCACTTCCAAACACTTGCTCCACCTTTGGCTGCCCTCTCAGAGCCAGCCTGCTCGACGTTTTCATCTTGTCAACAAATCTCCCGCTCATCAACCTATTGATAATACAGCAGTATTTATCTCTGCTGTATTCCTAGACCTTGGCCGGACACTCTGACAGCACGCATACAAGGGACTCATCCTGTGCAGGGAACATTTGTACTGATTGATTGGAAGAAAGCTTGTTTTGCTGTCTCTGTGCAGCCTCAATTCAAACCATTAAGAACAGTCAACTAATAATAATTACTTTTAACCTGGTTGAGTCCAAGAGCCTCAGCCAGAAGCCCGAGGACAGACAATACGGCCAGGAAGTGACTACAACCCTCTATCCATCGATAACGCCGGCATATCTCATTACCGTGGCGACCTGCGGTACACTGCCACTCGGTCCTGATCATATAAAACCCATTTCAGTGTGCTGTCCCCGATGGAGCGCCGGCGTAGTGGAATATTCATTATTCAAATTTTAAGCATTGGAAATCCCAATATGTTACTGAGGCCAGATGAGACGAGATGAAATAGCTTAGCCTTTTGTCCAGAGAGCATTGACTAATCGTCTCGCTCCCCAGAATCAATTTCCCAGCCGTAAGCATCAGACACTCCTGATTGTACTGTACTGTTGAGGACCCCCTCCACCGCTATCACCTAATACCCCTCCCGGCTGCCCAGAATAACTTATTGATTGGTGATAATGTTACGGGAGGTGCGGGTGGCCGGGGCGGAAGACGGACTGGCCTCAGTCATTCTCCGCAGGGCTAAATTTGGGTCCTTTGTCATCAGATCTAGCTCATGCTGACACTATCACCAGCTGTCACCAGCATAGTTTTCTGGTTTTGAAGAAAAATTTGAAGAATTTTCTTGAAAAAAAAAAAAAGTTAATAAAAGCTCAGTAGAGTTGCAACAATCTCCAGTTTTGTAAAGTTTTTAACCTTCTGAGGTAATAGTGATTCTCATTTAAGACCTGTAATATAAGAACACATGAGAAGGGCATTCATTCATCACATCTTTCCTGGCCTTCCTGTCATCTTTTAATAATTTGTGTTAGAAGTAGATGTGGTGTCTTATTTTTAAGCAATGTCAAAATGATTATGTTAAGTTTGAACTTTTCACAAATTCAATATGATGCACAGAAAAGGTTCTAATATAAAAAGGATAGAGACCAACTAAGCAACTTTCCTGTATTATGTGCAGCATTCAGCCTTCCTTGTATTTGATGATAATGTCTCGCTTACATTCCGAATGAACTGGAGCGATGTCTGGACAGGTCATAGAAAATATAGTCTTCTCTTTTTTCACACACTTTAAACATTATCTGTGGTTTCTGTGTTAATTTATGGCATATCTTATACTGTAAGTAGTTTATTGTGTGTCTTCTTCTTTCAGTAAGAGCCACTGATCTGAAAAGAAAAATCTAATTTTTAATTTTCTGAGTGGCTAGTAACCAGGAAGGTCAAACTGAAATGAATCAGTTTGCTATCACCAAGTAAAAATGACGGTGGAATCAATCAATTGCAGCCCTGGGTCATTTCATCTGGTTGAATATTGCGTAATAATAGTGAATACAGCCAAGAATCAAAAACAAAATTGCTTCAGTGGCTGGTTAAAAGATGTTTTGGGTTTTGAATCAAGTTTGCCCCCCTGAATATTAAGCTGATAACCTCTCTCTCTGTCTCTGATTCTGTGCTGAGCCTGAAAAGTGTCTGTGATCAATACCTTCAGGCCCTCCGCCAGAAGGCTGGTGTGTCTGTGGAGGGGTGTGTGTGTGTGTGTGTGTCTATATGTGTGCTGTGTCAGCATCCACTCAGGACTTCATCAAACACTCCCCACACCTTTTCCTCACATGCAGACACACATTTACAGACACCCACATCGGTCAACGCCCCACTCAGACGCTCGTTTTCCCCTTTCCACCTTCTTGTTCAGCAACCTGAAAGTCGCGCACACACAGGTCCTCTTGCATACACAAATTCATCCCACTGCACACCCGTCCCAACAAGGATGTTAAATACCATTCAAATGTCAGCCCCGCCGTATTGATTGGAATAATAACTCCGAAAGGAGGAAGAGATGGCTTGTTGATGCTAAGCAGGTGCATGATCGCCGTAACATCGTTCACTGTCACAAAATTGCCATGTAAGGGTTTTCAGATCCCCTGGCAGAATGTGGATCAGGGTTTACGTTCGACCACCGAGGCCTTTTATTTCTGTCATTAATCATTGTTCATAGACAGGCACACCCGGATTCATGCTGAGATCGGGGTCATTCTGAGAGCCCTCTGATCACGGTCGCTGTGTGTGCATGTCAAAACCAGAGGGTACGTTCACCACCAGGTGATTTTTGCTTCCTGCCATGTATGATTGCAAGAAAAAAAGATATATATTAGCACATTCTAGCAGTACAGCTTGCAGAGTTTGAATGATATCCATGTTCTCATGGATTTTTTTTTCACTTTAGTGCAAAACTGATAAGCTAGACTCTTAGTATTTCTCATTTGTCTATCTTATTATGCCCTACATCAGCAAACTCCTATGAATTCATGTAAGCGCTTTAGATACTGATTCCATGAAGAGCCTATTAAACAGTTAAGTAATACATTGTAAAAGATTAAAGTGTAATGAGATGTAAGATGTAATTGCTTTTGAGTGTTTTAACTTGTACTTTGCTTTTCAGGAATTTCAGCAGTGCATAGATTATTTCTGTTAGTTTGACAAAGCATAGCTTTTCAGACACCATCCATTCATCCACACATTTTCTGTAACCAGTTAACCTTGTTCAGAATCACCGGAAGGTCACAGGCAAGAGGAAAAGACACTAATTTATCAACTATACACAGACTAACACCTACCAACCATTTAAAGGATCTTCAGTTTACCAAACATTCATGCTTAGGGATTGCTGAAAGGGTGTGAAAAACCTTGGAGAACATTCAAACTTTGCACACAAACACCTCAATCAAGATTCAAACTGGTAGTCATCTAGATGGGAGGAAATTGTGCAATTCACATAACCACTGTACAGCAAGGAAGCAGTGGTTACCGCACAGTAAACAAATACGTTGTGGTAATTGGTGTGATTTGACCAGATGTGAGAGTAAATGACTAGAATAAACCAAGAGTAATTGTTCTGCAAGACAACAGCAGTTTGTTGCTCTTTAGTGCCGTCAAATATGTTCAGAATTTAGTAAAACCAAGTTTTAGAGGAAAAAGGGTTGTTTTTGGTAGTTTTTCATTTATTTTTCTGAATGTTTCCATCATATAACAAACTTACTTTACTAGAAACATCAGGATGTAATTCTTCCTAATCTTCCATCTGATCAGAGTATTTTAAAATGATTCTTATTGGAGTCTCTTGATAAAGTCTGGAGAGCTGAAACTTTAATTAATACATTTCACAATGATCCAAGCTAAGGATTAGTTTATGGGGTGGATGAAACACATAATTTTTTCCTGATGCACATTATGGGTAGAATGATCAACAAGTCATATAAAAGCAGAAAGCAAAACATGTCAGCCTAGCAAATCAATGAACTAAAACCTAACAGTACAAATATAGCAGTTTGTTGAAGACAGTAGCTATGTATGTTAGGTATATGGATGAGAAAGTTTGGTTTACCAATAAATCTCTGCTAGTTTATGTGATGCATTGATAGCAGTTTTCTTAACTAATTAATGTTACAGCATTTTCTACTGTGAAATCTATGGTTGGGACAAAGTACCCATCACTGTCGGAAAAAATCCCCAGATGCACTGCAGTGAATTTAATCAAACATCAGACTAGAAACGTTTGTTTCTAAATGACACTGAACAGTTTTTGAGAGTCAAAAAAATCCCTAGGATTTTCATCAAACGTCTCTTTCACTGAAGAGTTTCTGATTCTATGGGCAAATGTTTTTATAGTGCTATTGTTGTGCCTTAGGTAAAGAAGTAAAGCCTTTTTATACTTTTACAACTGAGCGTTTTACAAGACGCTGTTGTTAGTCTGTAAAAACATCCAAGTACCTCTAACAACAAATCTCTTATTTAACTATTTAAAGAGTGTGCTAAAAGAGTCTGAAAAGACCCTAAATCTAGCAGCAAGAAACTGCTAAGTCGGCAATACTGTAACCTTACAAGCTTTCTTTCTTGCCTTAATCAAGTATTAATACGGTGTGTGTGTGTGTGTGTGTGAGTGCGTGTGTGTGAGAGGGACAGCGGCAGAGGGCTGAACAAGTCTCAACCAGACAAGATTTAGCTATTTTCTACAGCATAAAGCAAAAACAGGTCACAAAAAAATCCTATTAACCCTTACAAAGAAATAACAAAACACATATCTTTGATAAATTCTAATATATCTGAAGAGTTTTAGGAGTAAACCAAAAACACATCCATGCAAGCTGTCGAGCTCAAAGGTAATTTTAAGATCGACCCTCCTGTGGTCCTAGCAAGCCGCTCAGGAGGAGTGTAACAATGTCATAATCGGACAGCGGGGAAAGTGGGGAGAGAGAGGTGTCCTGTCAAACCAGCACTTTCTGAAACCACCCAAAAAAGTCTTGCAAAAGCGCACACGGGGTCAGTGCGACACTGCTGGACCACGCACAGAGTAAAAAAAACCCGTAGGCTCTAAATTGCCCCATCTTAACACCATCGAAGGGTTAAGGACATTTTATTGACAACCAGGCTGTTGTCATTGATCTTCACTCAGATCATCAGTTCAAAAGAAATCGTTTTACACAGTCATTTGTTTCACGCCTTATTATGACCAAACTGGAAAAGTACATAACGACAAAATGACCAGCAACATCTCCACCTTCTTCCTTGTTTAATTGTATTTCTTTTAAAATATCTAGAACATTTTTGTCGGCTTTTGATACATAATAAGTCTTTGCTTGATTAAATGTGTAAACCTGTTATGGTAAAGGTGCAACAAGCAAGAAAACAGTTACTCCTTACCTGGCAGGAACCTCAATGTTGGAGATTGCGTAGAAGTACTTTAGCAGGTTGTCTCTCTGGACATAGGTGCCTCCGAGTGCAGGCCGTAGCAGCCTCATCCTCAGGTTGGTGAAGGTAAAGAAGTCCCTCAGTCCCTTCATACTTTCCATGCGGGTGTACAGGTTGTCCATGTTCTGCAGCCGGGGGCCTGCAAACAGAGCAAAGCGCTCCCTCACCTCGAACTTCACGTTCTTATCGTTCTTGGAGCCGACCCAGCGCGAGTACTGCTCAGTGCAAATGACCCGTGTCAGGTTTGTGGGTGAGAGGTCACGCACTCGTTTGGGCTGCATGTTGAAGGCGTCTTGGCAGTCGTCGGCGTAGAATTGGTAGGGTTGCCAGGAGCGCCCGTGGTCCATGGACTTATCCAGAACCATGATTGTGGGACGGCCATATTCAAACATGATCTGGATGTCGTCTGTGAGCTCCAGACTCTTGTTCCAAGACATGGTGATGTTGGCGAGTAGGGGCTCTGGATGTCGACCCCAGGTCACCGTCTGCCAGTAGGTGATTAGGCCGTTGCGTTCACGGTCCTGCATCAGCTGAGGAGGGTGAGCCAAGTCTGGGTTGGAGGCGTCACACTCATCACTGCACAAATATGGGTTCTCCTACAAAAGAGATGCAGACAAAGCAGAAAGGTCAGTAAATAACCAAAACCTTCTGATGCTACTTCGATTAAGCTATTGACGAGAAGTGCAGTTTAGGATGTTTTCAGAAAGCAATGACTCATTATGCACTCAGCTGTGTCACCTATGTGAAAATCCCCCTAAAATAAGTTTCAGTTGAAGTACAAAATGCTTTGGCATGTTTTAGGCACAACTCTCTCCTCCAAGGCCATGTTACCTGTGACTAGATATATGAACTTGCTCCAACAATGTCCAAAAACAGAATATAAAGTAACCCATTTTTTCCACCGAAACAAAATCAAAAATCTTAGTAAGGCAGACCCTGCCAAGACACTTGGGAGGTTTGAAAAGTAAACTTGCAAAACAACACAACACAAAGTGTGAAGGTCAGGGGGATGGTGCATCATCACCGTCTTTGCATGGGCAGCAGAGTGCTGCTGCACTTTAACTCTAGAGGATTGATCCTCCACTTCCACTGATGCCAAGACTTTGAAACTGCTGCCCTGCCACACAAGCAAAAGTCAACAGGATTATTCACAGAGGCCTGCAAGCCTCTTTCCACGCGCTGTAAGAAATGTCTTTTACTCTGATTGGAGATCTTCTTGTGCGACATGGAAAACAATTTTGTCACCCACTCACTCATAATTGCATACCCCAAAAATGCATCGAGTCTGTTGAAATGCTAGAATGCTATTACGAAATGGTAACCTAACCACTATGGTCGCAAATATAATCGTCGAGTGAATTATTTTCGAAAACAACTCTATTTTATGATTGAAGTGTGCACACTCGCGTAACAGGGGGTTGTGACTGAAAGACTCACAAAGGCTCAGATTAGCTCGAGCGTTCACATAGCTGACTATATCTGCCAGATTTCTGACAACCCATTCAAAACAGGAGTCAAAATATTTGCACAAAGAATTCCCAGAGATCTGCACTCATCTCTCTTGATGCTTAATTTGCTAAATTCAGCTCGGGTTCTGTTTGGTTTGTACTACATACAGAAGGCTCATTGTATGCCCCCAGGAAGCACTAATTACTTTGATAAGGGTTATTATTTTCTCCCCTATTTATTAAAGTTGTGCTGTCTGTCGAATGAGTCAGTTCATATATTTCATAAGAGCTGACTCATTTGTATGAAATGATTGAGTATTGATGTTAATATTTCTGATCTTTAAATTCTCTTAACTTAGAGCTTCTTGTAACTACAAATAACTGTACACATTTATGCCTCACATTTAAATTTAAATGCATAAGTTTAGATGTTTCTATTTAGTTAACTAAACAGAAACAAATTCTCAAGTATTTACTTCACCTACATGTTTTGTTTGGGTCCAGAATATTTTTTTTTCTTTGACATTGATCCAGTTTTCTACAGTTGCAGTCATTTGTCCTCTTCTTTCATCACATGAGATATAAATGGCCATTGTTAATTTTATCACATTATGACCAATAACAGTAGTTTGCAAAGAAAATTTCATTTTCATCCTCTTTCTCCACTTTTTGTTCTTCTTTTTGTTGTCTAAAAATTATGATTACATCTAATTCCAATGTATAAAAATGTCACAGGCCCACCTTGAAAAGCGGTTTTTATAAAGTAAGGATAGTAGGCTGGGGAAAAAGATGTCCAAATAAATATTTAAATAAACAATTAAAGACACAGACTTAGTCACAGCATATCAAAACAAAAACGTTACAAGCTGGAGAAAGTGACAAAATTATCCTGCAAATATTTAAAGAAATATCAGCTTTAAGACAAGTGAAGACACAATGGCAGCTAGACAGCAGTGCAGTTAAGAATGAACTATTTTGTTTTTGATTTACAGTTAAAAGAATAGTAGATTTATTATGACTCCCTAATTATGGAGTGATTTCCTAAGTGAGGAGGAAGTTCAGAAGGCTGTTCGTAGCAGCTGCCATGGAAAAGTGTGGCTTCTTGCTTCCCTCCATACACCGAGACACAGGCTTTACATTTTTTATAGCAATCACGTAACCTGGGGGTGGAGGAGGCAGCCAGCTGACTGAATACGAACAAAGAGAGTGCTTTGTTTTGTAGAACATTATATAATTTTAACTAAACTCAAACTGATGCTTTCAAACCTTGGTTTTTGTTAATTGCGATGATTTTCCATGTACGGCAAATGAAAAGAAGGCATTTGAGATTACAATATTACATCAGAATTTGTACAGAAATCTGTTTAAAACCATGCTTAAAAGTTGTCAAAAGGTACTTCCAGCAGAACCTTTGTATGCAAAAGAAAAAAAAAGTGGTTAATTGTGTTACAATTTTAAACATGTTCAAATCAATGTAATTAACTAATCAAAAAGAATGTGTTAAAGTCCTGGCCCTAAGCTTGGAATATACATAATGTATGCCCTTGTTGCAGACATACTTTTAACACAATTTATGTTGTTTTTTTTCTGATATGTTGCCTGATGTTTGAGGGAAGTGTAATTTTATGAAACATATGGAAAAGTATTGCCTTTAAGTTATGTTGCACACTTAGAAAAGTAGAAAAAGCTAGTCAATCTTTTTTGGACTGTGTGAAAAAAGTCGTTAAGACATGCAACCTCGGCGTAAAAGCATACAAGTCCATGCTGTCACTAAATTAGCTAATATGTTTCATTTTTATCATATGTGAGTTACAACTAGGTAAATATTGGATCACAATCTGATGAACTATTAATCTAAAAGTCAAAACAAAGTTCATTTTAGTTGGATGAAGCTGCAATTGACTGTCTACATTTTCACCCATAATTTGTTTTTTGACCATCAACCTCAAACCCCCTGCGGCCTTTAAAAGGTGGATGCAACGTTTCCCTTCACATCATCGATGGTAAATGGCGGCAGAAATCAGCAGGGCGCTTTAACCTGCCCAAACCGAAGCGCACGCTAATGAGCCTTCCAGATATCTGTTTGCAGTGAAGGTTTCGCATGGAAATGTGAGCATTGCTACATGCTGAGCATACAGATGGAGAAATGTTCTGGGAGGGGCCAAAAAAGTGAAAACTTTTGGGGCGTTTTTTTCTTCTTTTTTTTTTTTGCAACTATCGTGAATTTAAACTTTTTATTGCCTCCTTTCAGTTCCGCAGAGGCTGAGCGGTCGGTTTTCAAAAGATCTTGGTTGAGTATCACATGAAACAGCAGTTTCTTCTTTATGATGTAAGCTCTAACGTGAAAGCAATACCGCGTTATATTGATGTACCGTGCGCGCGTAGATCATGTGTCACTGCTTCTTTGCAGACGTTCACTTTTTCACATCCGGAGCCAGTGAGGGGCAGAGTCTGTTGGTGCTGCTCGGCGGGAAAGTGAGCAGTCACTCAAAGCCACTCTTGCGGAGTAATACCGAAAAGGAAAAAGTTGGAATCCTGTGAGGCTATCGTTATAAATCATCTGATTTGTGGTGACAGCGCAGAGCGGGAAAACTCTAAACAAAAGCAAACGCTGAGGTGGTGCTGAGGAAAGCTGGGCTCATAATGCATGTGAAGACACAGCTGTGAAGCGACACTATCTATACACCGCAAACTGCAGATGATACATCTTTCTTCACACTGAAGCCACATCCCAGCGTTGTTTACTACCTGATAACCCAATTACCCCCATTGCAGCGACTCAGATAGAGATCACTGTCAGCAGAAACACACTTAGGATGATAATCTACCACGCACGCAAACAACTGCAA
Organism: Brachyrhaphis terrabensis; assembly: GCA_903067065.1. NCBI lineage: Eukaryota > Metazoa > Chordata > Actinopteri > Cyprinodontiformes > Poeciliidae > Brachyrhaphis > Brachyrhaphis terrabensis. The sequence continues at coordinate 10,726 of CAEGAG010187301.1, forward strand.
ACAGACAAGGTAATTAGAGTCAGGTGAGGAGGGTTGCTGCAGATGTTGGGAGTGCGACTGGCTGCCCTGTTGGAGGTCCAGCTGCTCCTGTTAGCGCGCCTCCCGACCCGGTAGCGCGCCTTCCGACCCGGCTCCAGACAAATGTTTACACACTTGGAAGCAAAGATTAGAACGCTGCTGTTCTGGGGATGACTCTTGACCCCACAAATCCTATTGAAAATGACTGCCCTGTTATCCTGTCCCAGATACAGAGCGAACTCCTTCCAGGTTAGCGCTCCTGCTCTCATAGAGGAATCTGCCGCACGGGGCTTTGTGTGGCGGCTTTGTGCGCAAGCGAAGCCGCGTGAGCATTAATGGGAATAAAAGTTTGTGCAATTTTTCTTACACTTTGTTGGAGCCCTTGTGTCAAACAGCTGCATGTTGCTGCTCGTCAGTTTGCTCTGACCTTACAGAGCCCTTCGGGATTAGCTACAGTAGAGGTGATATCCAATGTACAATAATAGAGGCAGGAAGATTTTCATCCCCCACAAGAGCTTTACGCGAGGTTATGTCTAAGTCCTTTTGTGCACCTTGTCCTCCTTATCCCCCTCTGCCGCCTGCCATTGCTTTGTCCCTGCTCCTTGGCATATCTGCGCCAGTACAGTCACAAACTCCTGCAAACACGCTCTTGTCTCTGTGTGATCCAGGCCTAATGCTGCAGCAGGTGGCCCATGTCGCTAAGCCCCTCCAGCAATTATCCTCACTGGGCTCTTGCCTCCACCACAACAGCTGCCATTATGCCCCAGTGACGAGTGGATTCCTTGTTTTGACTTGCGGGACAACAATGGGAACCAAGACAATAAGGAAAAGTATTCGAACCCCCTCCAACGTTTTTTACTCTTGTCACATTGCAAACACAAAATGTCAATGTCAGTACAGCCGTGAAGTGAAAAGCAGATAGTTTTGAAAGTAACTAAACTTACTTTTTGAATAAGTGCTGTCTAGAATCACCTTTCTTCTTCTTTTTTTTTGCAGCCACCTTTCACTACAATTTAAATTTTTCGTTTCCGTCCACGCACACTTAAATGTCCTTTTATTTAGCTCTACCTCTACTTTCATCAAGGACAACAAAGACTCACCCAACTTTTAAATCTTTTTCAAAGACACACCTTTCCAGCACAGATTTTAACTCAAGTTGAGCTGGACACCTGCAATATTCAGTTATCGTAAAGTCAAATTTTTTAGATGATTTTAGTCCTCACCATCTTGCACAGTAGCGTTTTATGCACTGCAGTTATTTGTTTGCCTTGCTTCCCTGTCCAGCCTTTTGGCGTACTCCTTGTTTTGTAAATGTTTATAACATTTGAACTGAATTAGGCTCTAACCAATTTTCTGGCCATGCCAAGGAAGAGCAATGCCATTGCATGACTCTACCATCACCAATTTTGCAGCATAAGGCTGGTGTAACATCATTGGTATAATGTCCACGATATTCGTTTTCTACCAGACAGCATCCTGTGAGTGTGAGAAAACACAATGCCTTCCTGCTTCCTAAATATCACCTTACAAGAGGAATGTTGTCACTATGACTTATTGCTCTTAATTACTTTAAAAAAAGTGAAAAACTGATTTTTTTTTTTGTTTTTTTTTCTAGTTAAAACACTTTGCCAATATGTATTTACATGGAAATCACTGTTCTTTACCTGCTTCTCATCTCCCTTCCTGTTCATTTCTCTCCACTCGAAACATGTCGCTCTGCTCTCCTGCTCTCTCTTCTCCTTCCACTTTCAGAAGTTTCTATCTTATATTGGTGGCGAGGGGAATAAAGGCAGGCACACACACAACACAATTTATTATGTTTTGAGGAAACATCAAACAGAACAACCTTCCCATTAAAAAGGCCACAGAAGGGATGAGAACGGGATATTGCTTTTCACTTATGACATCTTTCCGTCACGCTGGAACTTCTTTTTCAAGGAGAGTGATGGTAGTTTCTCTCCGTCTGAGTATTGCCTGACAAATCTGCACATGCATAGAGGGGAATGCAAACATTTGGGTATCCCTAACAAAAAAACAGTCCCTTCAAGTACCAGAAGAGTGTGACTGCAAATGTTCTCTATCTTTTAAGGACTGAAATGAAACAAATGTGAAGTTTGGGAAAGTGGCTGGTAAGCAGAAGTGGGCAATCCTGGTTTTTGGTCTTAGAGATGCTCCAACACTTACTAATTAATTTTTTTTCAAATGGATGTACATTTAGTTCAAGAAGACTGAGATCACCTCTGCTTTAGAGCTGCACAGTAACTCATAACTTGTTCAGGCAATCGTAAATAAACTAAATATAATTTTTTTCTAAGCAGCTACAAACCCTGAGCTGCATGTCTGTGCTGGATTCCTTCTTCTTTTTTTACATTTATTTTATTTTATTCAATATTTTGCCCTATGGTTGCTTTAAGAGTGACAATCCTCTTAAAAATTACATTTTATTTGAATTCAGGAAGAGAAAATAAGAAAAAAAAGGAATCACAGATGGCTGAGGTGAAAAGTTCTGCACAAGTGAAAGAGGAACAGATTAATAAGATGCAACTTCAGCGGTTCATCATAGTTTAGTCATAACCAAAGCATTAAATACTCACCGACATAATTTAGTAGGTTTTAAAAAAAAAATTAACAAAGTGTTCTCTGTTTTCATTTGCAGCTAAGCATTTACTATCCCTGTCTAAGTTTAATTCATTTTACGTATTGTCACAACCTTACACAATTCCATGAAATAGCTGCGATTTCTGAGCCGGCCAAAGCTTTCAGAGTTTCGAGGAACTGGCAACAGTTCTGGTGAAAATCGCTGAAATAAAAACTTAAAGGCCAAGGGGGGAAAAGTAATCATAGTGCTATAAGTAGGTGCTAAATCCTTTGATGGTAAGACTTAACCAGGCAGAGTGCTCAAAGATATGCTTCCAGTTCCTGTTCTATTTCATCTATAAAATAAGTGCTTTAGCATAAAAATGAAATAAATGCTTTATCTCTAACTCCATTTTAACAGAACATCACCTTTGACTTATTTAGCTATTTTTAACTCGATTTATCCAAACTCTTGCATGCTGCTGGTATTTTTATGAATAAAACACCATATACTGTAATGTCCTAGGATTTTTTTTTTTTTTTTTTTTGCTTTAATTACCTGAAAAACTGTTCATTGGATTCTTGTGAAATGCCTTCCCCAGCACCAAACAGCTCCTCGGCGCGTGTAAATGTATCTTAGGTGTGCGTTTGCGTGGGCAGGTGTTGTTTATGTCTGCGTGCGGGGGTGTGTATGCGTGTGTGTGTGTGTGTGTGCGCAAGGAAAAGGGGAAAAAAAAAAGAAGAAATGTTTACTGTAGGCATGTGTGACTGCTGGAGGAGGAGGAAGAGGAGAGAAGGACAGAGCAGAGACATCATGCTGCTCCAAAGCAGCAGCAGCTGAGCTCATCTTGCTAAAGTCCCCACAGTTGGACCTGGACATGTTATTTAAAAAAAAAAAAACTTAACTTAGACTACAGCAGATGCACTTCATTGGGAGAACCACATTTTCAGAGAAAACAGTTGCTGTTTTCTCAGTAAGCACTTAAGAGCTGAATTCAGGGAAAAGCTGCTATATTTTATTGATGTTTTTCAATCTAAAGCCAACCACAAAGCAGGAGCAAGAAAAGGGGATTTTATCATCCCCTTATATATATCCACTGAGATATGGATTGTGTAACAGAATATAAAGTTATTAAGTTAATATTAAGTAAATATTAAGTTATGTCTTTATTGTTAGATTTCTTTATTGTTATTTCTTTATTGTTAGATTTTGGAAGTGCAACAAACTTAAAGTATAACAGGGTTTATTAGAAGACACTATTCCTCTTGGTAAAGCACAGCAGCTATACAGGATGTCACTGAACTGACACCAGGTTTAATTAAAGTGCCTACAGCCTCAAGTTTGTCATTGCTTCACCTAGAGAGTTGCACCTCATTTCTTTGCTACTTTGAACCTCTGACATTTTTTTTTTCTCTCCGACAGACGTTCCTAATCTTTACACTTTAATAATAATTTTGAGTCCTGTAATCATCTTTCCAGGGTAGGTTGAGGACTCTCATGTTGCAACCCTTTGTGGACCTGTGATGCATCTCTAGAAGTTTCAGACTAGTTTTTTGTTTGTTTTTTTATTTTAAAATAGCTTTCAGATACTTTCATTTTTTCTTATTCTGAAAAAAAATATATATATATTTTTAAGACATAACACATACCAACAGGTAAATCTTTTGGCATTTAAAGACTTTAAATCCAAATGGAAATGTAAAATGTTACATATAAGCCATATCATTCTATATAAAAAAAAAATGTGAAAAGAAGGCAATTTGGTTAAAAATAATTGTCACTTGTTATCCAGGAAATACTTCTTTCTTTAGTAAAGCAGTTTCTAAATTACTCAAACATACTTATTACATGACTGTTTTAAAGTAATTAAACTGGAGTTATTTTTATAGTGAACACAGAAAGACAAAAAAAAATTCTCAATTTTCAGAATTAATCTTAAATACTCTCCTGTTCAACTTAAAAGTCTAAATTTAGTTCTGAAATTCCTGATATGGAGCCATGTTGGAAATTTCCTGATTTTGACTCAAACTGAAACCAAGCATAAAACAAAACAGGGATGTTTCTGAGAAATTTGTATATTCAAATGCTTTTAGAAAGCTAAAGACAACTGGGTTTTCCTTTGTTTAATGTTTTTTTTATAAACCACATAATGCAAAGACTTTCGGAAAAGAATAAATCTCAAGTGGAACAAAGAATGAGAGCCTTCAAAAGCTTTTTAATACTTCAAATCAAAAAGTTGCAACAAGGTTTTTTTTTCTAGCTAAGAGTTTTAAAAGAAACCTTGCATTTATTTGCTAAGTATCTACAGCTATGACCACATCTAGAGCAGAAAAATATCCGACTGCTCAAAAAAATGCTTTGCGTTGGTCGTCTGCGTTACTGAATCCCTCACACTTGTAATCATGCTCAAATTGTTCCATAGCTCCTGCATATGTTTCCTCCTCTTCAAACAGGTATCCGTCCAGAGATCCTGGTTGGTTGATAAGGTGGTTTACTAAATCCACCTCAGGCTGTTTAAGCGCCTGCGGCCAATCCCTCTTAGAAACACCTCAGTGAAGGATAAATCTCACTTAAAACTATCCTCCCGTTCTGCCAACACATCTAAACACTCTCAGATCACTTTCAACCGTGTCCTAATGGGAAAGCGAGCCACACCATTACATCACTGCACCCTCCCCCATGTCCGTTGTTTGTACATTCACTCTCGCTGCCTGCTCTCCTCAACTATCTGTTCCCTTCGCCAATTACTGTACGCCTTGCAGCGTGAGACCAGCTCCTGCTGCACCCGTATTCACCCCCAGTCAAGTTTTATCAGGACACTGGCCACCTGGGCTATGATTTTCACCAAGGAGGATCATCAAGATTTGGCCCACTACTGGATTTAGATGCCCCCCTCCACATTCTCCTCTCGTGTGGCCTTGATGGGCCACTGCTGGGCAGGGCAGGCCATCCGGGTCTGGCAAGGCTACACCAGGCAGTGAGCCTGAATTATGGCCACAGGCCCAGTCTGAGATGCACTGATCCACACTACCAGCTGCCATCTTTCTCCCCTTCCTGCATGCTCCCCTTCCGCTGCTGCGCGGCTCCTCTCTCCTCTCATGTCTATTTTTAGAGCTGGCTGATTTCTAGCTTCTAAAATGGGCAAATGTGTTGTGGAACAGCAAGGTGTATATGTGTGTGTGTGTTTTTGTGTGTGTGTGTGTCTTCCTTAGACATACTAACACACCCTCAGCCAACTCGTCCACATGTTTCTCAAACCCCGACTGGTCCCTGTTAACGCCACATTCCGAGACACATGCATATTCCCATTAGCATTCGACTGCTCTCTGTTCTCCACCCAAGGGAGATAGCTGATTGAAGGTTTGGTTTCAAACCCAAAAAAACATAAAAAATAAAAAAAAAAAACACAGCAACAAACAAAAGCCAAACCCTTCTAAATGCAGCATTTTTGAGACAGGCGCTGTGAGTGCCTTTGCGGGACAGTAGAAGGGCTTCATCTTCATGCTTCAGCTTTGATCTGACCCACCTCTTTCTCATCATTAGCTGCCTATCTGCAGCATTCTTGCCTTGAATATCTTTGCTCCATCACTCCCTACAAGCCCTATAGTAGATCATACAATGAAACTACACACACACACACAAATAAAAACTACTGAAGCTCCTCATGCAGCACTGGTGACAGTAGCATCTTTTTCAAAGTGCTGGAAGCGTGTCACGTTGAAAGAAGCCAACATGATGCTGGCTGCGTTGGCTGTGCAGACACGATACTGCATTCCCAAGAAACGAGTTAGATGAATGGAGTGGGAAAAAAAATAGATCCCTATAGAGAAGGAAGAAGCAAAACTTACTGTAAAGTGATGGAAGCAATGGAAACCACTATGCTTTAAAAAAGTGAATTCTCCCAGAGTGTGTAGTAACACTCATTCTGTAGGGTGAGAAATGGAGGGGAAAAAAGTACTTTGCATCTTCCACAGCTTATCTCAAGTCTTTTTATAGATGAACGACTCAGCGGGTTGGAATGTGAAGACTTTCTTCATATATATATGAAGAAAGTCATATATATATGAATATATATATATATTTCCAAGTGAGAAGAATTAGACTCTTGATTTGTGGCGTTGCTGAATGAATGACTGAAAAAGTAAACCAATTAGGTATGATGCTGACTTTTCTGTGTAGCTGCTAAAACTAGGCATGGCAAAAAGGAGGGGAAAAAAAAAGATGCTTCCCTAAAAAATCATGATGTGCACATTAGGCAAATGCCACAGTTTTGTGGTTTTTCAATGAAACAGCTAAACAAAAGTGTATTTTTTTTGTTTTAATTTAAAACAGGAAATGAATAGTTATTGTAAGCATATTCTGTTAAAAGGACTATATAGAACCTCACACAGTGACCCAGAAAATAATACCATTCTCCCTTTCTGCTCCTTATTGAGTGGCACAAATATCACAAGCATGGGAATGTTTCCAAACAGCTAAAGCTGTATCCATTATTAGTGTAAAAGTGTAGAACTCTTACTTAGCAAGCTGACCAGCAGTGTGCAGTAATATAGCCAGAGAACTGCACGGCGGAGCGTGTTTTAGTTCAAGCACTAAAATCATAATTTGATGAAACTCTAATCCACATTGATATCAGTACTTCCAAATGCTGCAAAAAAAAACAAAAAAACATACTAAGTGTTACATTTATTAGAATATAATGTAGATTTTGGTCTAAATGTAAAATTTTTACAGCACACAAAAGGAGAATAAACACCCTGCCGTAGTTTTAAAATATTTCAGTGAACACACCGTGATTATTCCTGTTTGTCACATCCAGAAATATTCCACATTTGAATTAATTTCCTTTTCTGCGGAAAGTTTAAAAATGTAGTAGTCTTCTTTCAACGAGCAGTGCCTAGCAACAAGTGGGGGAGGGGGCTTGCTGCATTATTCTGCACAGGTGAAGGTGTCGCTGGTCACTCCGACACTTTCAGTGGCACTGAAATGAAATGTCTACAATCAGTAGCAATAGTGTGACAGGAAAAGTTAGGAGTTTCAAAGCTTTTTGAATATTCAGTATGTCGTTATTGATAATCGTCCACGCCTAGTGCATATTAAAAAATGGCCGGCAATGCCAATTTGGTGTCTCTAATGGAAGCAGTCAGCAAATGAACACTTGTCACGCTGCAGAAGACTTGAGGCAAAGGGAGCCTCACATGCTCAGTGGACGGTTATATGCTTCAGAAAAATAGCCTCTCTGAGAAAAGTAGTCAGTGCATTTTTGAATATTAAGTTGACATCTCTCATTTCTCACGTAAACGTTACTCTCTAAACCTCCTAATCAGAGCAATCTGGGACCTCTTTCAATCCCCACAACCATAAATGACCTTACGGGAACCAGAACTTTCCACCGTAAAGCTCCCATCCCAGCCCACAAGAAAGTGCTGACTAAGCCCAGACTCCTTCCTGTCCCGCCCTCCATCACCCTTCTTTCTTTCTGTCTCATCAGCTGTGCAGCACACTCAGGATCCTTGGGATGAAGCGTCGCCAGCCAACCCCTTGTAAGGAAGCCCATTAAGGACTGCATCAATATTTCATCATCGCTCACTCAGAAACATAGTTATAGAAGTTTCCAGGCCCGGGCCATTAGGGGGCAGACGTCAATACGTTATGGCAGTAGGCATCACTTCACCTCTTGCCTCACTCAGGTCCATCTAATCTCTTAAGCGGAGAGGTTTCACTCAAAACAACGCCGGCTTCCGCTACTAAAACAAGTCATTAACCATTAGGTATCCGAGGTACGCGTTATCCTTTCCTGTTTAAACGACTTCTCATGTTAATTATCAGCCTATGCCAGAAGAAGGTAAAAATTCTCCCAAAGTAGCAAATATCTTCTAACTTAGAAAAAAAAAATGGATAGTTAACAGAATTGCATTATTATATAACATGATATAGACAGTCCTACACATCGGTTCAAACACTGTTTGTGAGATTTTGAGTCACGGCTGTGGAGACAAGTCTGGCGCCTTCTGCAGCGGTCATCGCCAGTGAGTGGACGTTCAGTGACAGTGGGTCGATTGTCAAGGGAAAAAAAATAAAAGATCTCGTCTCTCGCACACAATGAGTCAAGACATGAGTCAAATCTCAGACAGAAAACTTCTCATTGAGCACATAAAGGAAGAGAAACCTAATTGCAGCCTTATGATTGAGATTTTATTACCTTTATTTCAAACTATTATACCTTCATTAGCCAGGTCTGGCCTGCAGGCTTTAGTAGACATTTTAACGAGTTTTTTTTTTTCTTTTTTTCCCTCACCTCATCCTGTAGTGTCCTTGCAAGTGAAAGGTCCTGATATCTGCATTTCATCCGGAAGACTTTGGGACTCTTTCTATGAGTCTAAATATGAGTTTGACTCAAGGTCATGAAGTTCATGTTAGGTGCAAACGTCAATGTCTTTTCAAGGTCAAATGTTTAAGTGTCAATCTTGCTCTGACTTCTTGCTTATCACTTGTTGTGTCACCCTCAAGCTTCACCTTATCTCAGTCCTGTCTGGCACAACCCGCATAAAAGTTTTCAAGCTCTAAAACGTCACACTCTGTCACTAACCACGAAGTTTGGCACGTCTGGGAGGACTCTTTACTTATCGACACACTGAGAAAAATAAATGATAAAATCACAGGTGCGTGACTCAACCTACCAGGGTGCAGAACCTCTCGGGTGGATTTCCACACGTGATTCCGGGAGGATCCACCTTGATCCGCATGTAGTCCTTCATGGACGCGGGACTGGGCTGACATGCGTAATGTTCCCACACCGAGCCCTCGTCCGTGCTCACCAGAGACTTGCACATGTTGTACTGGCCGAGGGCGGAGGCCAGACAGTGCAGCAGCAGCAGCAGCAGCAACAGCAACAACGCAGCCCGGAGGAGCATGGCAGGCCTGGGGAGTGGCGTATGGAGCAGGGTCCGGCACAGGGTGAGGGGGCCACACGGCTCAGAGGACAGTTAAAGCGCATGGAGGGGTGATCACAGGGAGAACGTGAGCATCCTGACCACCGTGCGACTTTTAAAAGGTCTCGCCTCTTAGCTTTTGATTGGAATCCCTCAGGTGAAAGGAGACGGGTAGATATGCGGCTTTCACTCAACGTCGCCTGACAAACACTGACGTCCCCCGGGGAGAAACGAGAGAGAGAGACAGAGGTAAAGAAGTTTGTTGCTTGGGACGGCTGGTTTCCACGGGAACGGATGGGCGGAGACCGTTACTGAGAGGACTCTCGGTGTGCACTTTTACCATAATGTTGTAGAGAGTTGGGTGGGAGATGCTCACGGGAATCCATGTTTCAGAGAGCGGGGTCCTGCAGCGGAACAGCGGCGCCGGTAGGGGAAGGTGAAGAAGCAGCGGCTGTGTCTCCGGCTAGATCCATTGAAGGGGCTCAGACCGCCTGGGCTCCTCTGGTAGAACTGGAGCGCTGTGAGTACAATAGGAGGAAAAGTTAATTTAAAATAAAAAAACAGCATAGAATTACATTATTTATTCCTGACATTGCTTGTTGTGCAGTCTAGAAACTTTTTTATCAACGAAATTCATCATACCACATACTACTTGCCGCACTACTTCTTTGTTTCCACTAAGAGTATAAAATTGAAGTCGTCCTCCCTAACCTGCGGTGCATTGCGTTTGAAAATTGTTGGCCATGTAAAACCCGCCAAAAAGCGCCTTAATCTTGTGCGTAAAAACACGTGCTGCTGCCCGGTGCGTGTAATTCCTCTTGTGCTGCAGAGTGGGCTACAGATGTTGCAAGCACGATTACACTGTAAAAAGTGCCAGTCAACATCTATTTGGGTCATCCTTTTTTATTATTATTATCATTATTATTATTTGACTGGAGCTTGTGCAAAATGCGGAGTTGGAAGAATATATTTTGCGGCTCCGTGGGGTGGAAAAAAAAGTTAGTTTTCTTTAGGTGCATCGGGTGCATTAGAGAACCCTCTTAGCTATTCTTATTTCACAGCGCAACCAACTTTAAGCGGAAACTCCAAACTTAATTCAACTCTAATTATTGTTTCTCTTTTTTTCTTTTTTTTTTCTCTCTCGCATGCATTGATAAATGAGACACAGATTGCGCTTCCATTGTCATTTTCAGGGATTGTAATCCTACCCTCACCCGCCTTGTGACAGAAGTCCGGTCCGCGAACAGCACGTCCCGACCCACGCAGACTTTGTTCACTTGACAAGTAGCCCCAGGCGGTTTTCCCCGGCACCGACTATTCAGGGGTGTGTCAGTTTCCACAGTTATGCACCCGACGGTGCAGCATCGCTCACACACACCACACACAAACTGTTTAATGACTCGCTGCCTTTTCTTTCTAACTGATTCAAATTAAAGCTCAAAGAGGCCGTCTGTCCACCCCCGACAACAACAACAACAAAAAAACCTAAGTGCTCCGTTTTGCGTGCACATACGTCCAGCAAGATAAACGCACCGTGTTGCGAAATGCTTGATCAGATAGAGCACTTACTTCTTGCACGCGTCTCTCTGAGGCCAGTCAGCACTGTAAATCCCCTCCGATCTTCCACTGTACTCGCTCCCCGCCGCCGTCTCCTCACTGTACTCCCGATATCAATCTGCCCTGCGCACCGTTTGTTGCTTTTTTTTTTTTCTTCAATATTATTATTATTATTATTATTATTTGCAGTCCGCCGGATACTTTTTTTTTTCTTTCTATTTTTAAATCTTTCTTTTATCCCACCGTAGATGGCTGCGCACTGATGGCTCAGCGGTGTCCTAGATCTGGGATCGGCCGGGAAAAGAGGAATGAATTCCACCGTCAGGGAGTATCAAAAGTATAAAATATTGAGTTTGAAGAAAGGCTTGAGCCCGCCCCGATCAGACCCCCCCCCCTCCTCCGTCCCTCCTCCTCCTCTTCCCACTTTACAAGCTTCGGGTTTACCCGGGATGCTCAAGGGCAGAAAGAGAGGGAGGGGAGGGGGGTGGAAAGGGCTTTATGGAAAATATCACCCTCCCTCCTCCTCCTCTTCCTCCCTCTCTCTCTCTCTCCCTCTCTCTGTTTCCTATCTCCCTCCCTCTCACTCACTCCCTCCCTCTGTGTTAATGCCGAGGCTAAATCCTTTTACCATCACTTTCAATCACTATCTCAGCTTCTATCTGCTCCAGTCCAGCTACCTGAAGCGGGGCGGTGCAACTTGGCGAGTCCGCCGCTGTTCTCGGCTGTCCTCACCCGGCTCGGTGTCAAGGACCGAGCGGGGAGACGGAGGTGCATCCAAGATTACGATTATAGTTAGTTTTGAACTATAGTTCCGGGGGGAGGTGAACAATAAGAGGCTAGATTTGGATCTAAAACGGAAGAGTTCACAGCTGAATTCAATTACTTTATCACACTGTACAAGAAATGACCACAAAATATGGTCTATATAGTTAAAAGAGTTATTTCTATTGTCTTTTATATATATTTTTTTCGTTTATAGTTTATTTATTTATTTAATGACTGCGTTAAAGTTTTGGAGAGCATCGCTCTCCTCTGTGGAAGCCCTGCGCTGTCCATGGTGCTTAATTTGTGGGCAATGTGATTTCGCCTCTTGCGACTTTCCTGTTTGATCGCATTGGGTCATATTCTACATGTTACGAGTCTGTGTGGCCAAATAAAGATTTAGAACCAAAATATATGAAAACGATGTCACCAAAATACTCCACTAACTTGAGAAATAATCTGCATTTAAATTTCAATGCATTGCCACAAAAAAGCTTACATGTTCAAAATGGAAGTAAAACAGATAAGAGGCACTGGAATTGTTGATGGGCGAAATGACCAGGAGCAACACACTCAGGTGGACCCTGCTTCAGTCCATGTTTTCTACCCCCATTTTTTTCCCCCTTGCCTTGAGATGAGGCGGTCCTAAAGAAAGGAAGGAAGAGAAAAGAAAGAAAGAGACATAAGAGAAAGAACTAAGGGAAACAAGAAAGGAAGGAAGGAAGAAACAAACAAACATGCAACAAAGGAAGAAAGAATGTGATTATGAACAAGCATTATAAATATCAAACTGAGTTTTCAGGAACATCTGGGTCAGTCCTGTACTGGTTCCACATAGTAGAGGTCAAGGAGGAAAAGTGGTGGGGAGCAGTCTCCACCCCTATGCAATGCTAGGTGTGTTTTCCTCATTTGCTTTTTATTCTGATAAACATGCACAACACGAGTATACTTTAAAAAAATAAAAAATAATTAAAAAAAAGTTTTTATTGGCTCTTGTGGCTTTTATTTGATAGTGAATTAACAGGAAAGTGGGTAATGAGAGAAAGGGGAAGACATGCAGCAAAGGTCATCAGGCCGGGAATCGAACCTGCGACGGCCGCATATGTGGGTTGTGCTTAACCCCTTCACAACCACAGCACCCCGAGTATACAGTTTTTTAATATGAAGCAAAAATTGCAATACAATAAGGCAATTTTCCATGAAGATTTTGTTTAAGAAGAAGAAAAACTCTCTAAAACATGTTACATAAAAATGATTGCTTTCATAGACTAATTTCCTGTTACAGGTGTGCCTAACTGGAAATTAGTGTTTAAGTGCACTTCAGCTCAAGGTAAAAAGAAAACAGAAAAGCTTTTTGCTAATTCCTGGTGAAGAAAACAGAGCTTATGGTGCAACTAAGATAAGTTACCCTGGTCCTGAAGCAGCAAAGTAGGCCCAAATCACCAAACTACCACCTCCATGTTTAATGTCGAGATGGTCCTCTTTTTCTGAAATCCTGTGTTAGCTTCATACAATACTTAATGGGATTCAAGCATTTCAAGAAGTGTCACTTTTGTCTTGCCAGTCCACAGAATAACTTATGAAAAGTCCCACCAAACTGTGGCAGATTGGTGCAGCGTCTGAAGTGATGTGGGTGCTGAAGCAGTCCGTCGTGGTGAAGATGTCCAGTCTACTGTAAGTTGCCGGTTCTTCTACGTTCCTACCCTCACCTGCAAGCTTAAGAATGAAATCAGGGTTGGAAGCAGCCGAAAACGGGTTTCCCCTGCAGGGTGTCTGGACTTAAATTGTCTTTGTAACCCGCGGTAGATGGATATATGTCAATGACTTTGGTTCTTATTGGTGCTTAATAAAGTGCTGCTTTAAGATCTTTTAGGCTTCTTTCCAAAAATACGTTGTTAATTACAGTAAATTTGCGATTAATTATTTGTGGGGTTATTATTTTTTAAATATTGCACTATTTTTCATACGTTGCGATTTATCTGGTTGAGATGTAATTTTATTTATTTTTTGCCTGTTTTTTTTTATTATTATTATTTTCAGTCAATACATTTTTCAGACGTTCTCTTGTTCTTCAGAAGTTTACGACGCGGCTCCCTCTATGGCTTCTTGGATGCCATAACGTTGCACTAACACATCTCTGAGTTAACACAACTCAATGAACAGCCATGCAAGTAAATCAACTCTCAAATTAAACCTTCCAAAAATATGAAACAGAGAGGAAGTTCAGTGATGCAGAAGACTCGTATACTGTGTGCTTTGATCCAGGTGACAGATGTTTTAACTGTGCGACCTGCAAACGCATTGGCCACTTCAAGGCTTGTGAATGCTGAAAGACTTCACTGCAGATTTGAGAACGTAGACCAAACATCTTCTTGGATAATAATTCATTTGCATGCTGCCACACTTAGCTAATTGAATTAAGCTTCATCTACGAGAGCGAGCCAGGTGTGAGAACACTGCAATCAAAATGTCTTGCATTTTGAGCCGGAACGCTGCTAAATGCTTCATCTTCATTTTCAAGCTCACCATTGTGACCCTAAGGTTTTTAAAATGCAGCCAAGATGCTGGTGAGAGTGATTCTAATCATTTCATGATTATAAACCCATTAAGTTCAGAATATGATTAATAAAGCTGAACCGAGCAGACACAACATTATGGAGAACGAACTAGATGAATGGTTATTACTTAAGTCCAGATGCAAGATCAGAAAGTCTTCTTTTGATGTAATAAAAAAAAAAAAAATCCTGTGTATTTAAAAAAGTATGCCTTCCATGGCAAAGAGCGAAATAGTTAAATTGAAAAGCAGTGAATTAACCCTTTAATTTCAAATTTGTCACACAATGGAATCCCCATTTCATACTAAAATACATAATATCCATGTTGGTGTTCCATATAAGAGGACTCAATATTTAGAATAAAGAATTAAAAATGCAGTAGCACAGCATTTTATCTTCTATAATACAAACGTAAAAGTGAAACTAAGCTTTCTGTTGATGGCGATGGTGTTGAGTGACTTCCTAGTTGAAAGTATATCCACAAGCAAAGATACTGATTGCATCATGAAATGCATACTTGAGAGAGAAGAACAGCAGGTGGTCGGCAACCCAACTTTCATCCAACAAAAAATGTTTTACAAAGTCGAATTTCTTCATGCTGTTTGATCTCACATGCAAATGGTAACATGCATGTTTGCAGGATCGTTTAGTTATTTAATGCTTGATATTTTGATTAGTAGTAGAATTATATTATATTTATTCTTATTCAGCCTTACTTTCCCCCCCAGAATTAGCTGGACCTGTTGCCCCGATGTCGGATAAGCAGAAGACGATGGGTGGATGGATTTTACTTCCTGCAGTTGTTTTCTTTTTCAGAGCTGTGCATCCAGTGACAGTTTTTCATAAGCCACATTGCCAGACACCCGGGGTGTCATCAGGAAGGAAAGGTGCAGAAGCAAAGATATACAAAAAAAAAAAGTAACCTATCCACAAGTTGAGCCTTGAACACGTTTTCTATTGTTTATATGTTTGTGCAGTCAACGGGGAATTGGTTCCCTCTGCTTGTTGCTGAGTCAGACTTTTTTTTATGTGACGAGAAAATGACTACACTTCAATTTATTCTAACCCCTGAATTGAGATTATTTTTTTTTAGCTTTTTGAATTATGTCATTTTGACCCATCCTTATTTAGATGAGTTTTTACCCTTTTTCCAAAGTTGAGGGTTTTAACAAACCCCATGTCTCCAATCACTGTCAGCAGGCCCAGATGGAAATATACCCCTCCCAAACACTGGTGCCTCTAGGGATCAATAGAACAATGAAAATGTGACATTCGCTTCCATAAGAGGCAATTGATATGTAGCAACACAGGCCTGTAATTGTTATCACACTCAAACAGGCAAAATAAGAAAAAAAAAAAGGCTCCTGCTGAACTTATCAAACAGTCACTGAGTCAAAGATGAAGCACAAACCATGCGTTGTTGTCGGAGGCTGAGAGAAATGATTCAGCAGCGCTCTCACCTTCACTTTTAAACCTCCAAAATGTGCCTTGGGTTTCACTTGCTTTGCAGAATTTGAAACATTTGCAACAAACTGTCACATTTCCTCCTCGGTAGCTCGGTGCCTGTGATTTAAGCCAAAAGTTCACCACTGAATCAGCGGTGGTCAGAGACCATCGGCCGGTCTCGAAACGTGACTTGGTATGATTAAGCTCTGAACAGTTCTTCTCCACATATGGCTGCAGATTATACGTGTAGGCTTTGAGAGCCCGGCCGCACTTCGGTTCGACTCGTGTACACGACTGCTCCGTGTTTTCTCCAACATGCAAAGGGATAATTTTCCGTCAACGGCAGCCTATGTACATCTGCGCATGATTTTACACTTAGCTAAATTCACTTGACTGTGCATCGATAAGCCTGATAGAAATGTCAACCCTCGACGTGATGAATGAGTGATATTGTTTCTTGGAATTAATTTATGTCCACCCAAATAAGAGCATCAATAACAATAGAACAACCTGTCCAGGCTTGTAAGCATTACAGTAGACCGCCAAACAATGCGTCACGGCCTTCATTTCCTTTGCCAGTGTTGCTCTATTACTGCACAGAGTGCAGAATGGTCTGGTAAAGATTTTCAAGCTGCTCATATACACACACGTTTTCTCTTCTAATTAAGTTTTCTTCTTCTTTACTCTTTAGAGTTGCATAAAGTATATCGAAAGACCAGTCAAGACGCCTCTGTTCTCCTCCTCTCTTCCTCTCTCACTCTTTGAATTTTGGCAGAGGATGGGACTGTCAGGATAGCCTAGCTGGCAGACCTTGATGAAAATAAAAAAAATCATACCCTTCATCGAAGCCACCTGCAGAGTTTGGACAAGGTTCAGGACAGGACTCATCTCTTTTTTTCCTTCTCTCTGTTTGCTGAAAGGACAGAGCCGGAGTGAAGCGGTGTAGGAGTCTCTGTCGAGCATAAATCAATGTAAAACTTTTGGAAGGTTTCAAACAAGCAGCGCACGTGCAGAAATATTTTTTATATTCACTGTGTCGAAACCGGAATGGCTTTTGACCATATAGCTGGCCTGTACCAAAACACACATACATGCAGGGGGAGAAAAAGCACGCTAAGTACATTCTTTATCGAAAAGAAAAAAAAAATGTTAGTCCAGTCATAAAAGTGAACAGTGTTACGTGGCTCTACAAAGGAGGTGGATGAAAATCACCCTGTACTTTTAGCAGCCACCAGTAAACCTGCAGTCTGAGATGGAACTATCAAATCTCTTATATGAGATGGAGTTTGGTAATTAGGTATTTTATGTGTAAAAGGGAACAAATTTCAATTTTATTGTGGAGATGTGATCGCTCCTTTTACTACTTTTTGTACGTCAGCAACATTTTAGATGCACATTTAAGTAATGTCTTTTTTAATCAAACAGAAAATGATCTAATTAGGCTATAAAAATAGGAACATCCAACTTCTCACACCTCTGTTGATGTCCATTTGTTTTTTAGGTGATTCATGACAAAGTAGTCTATGGAAAATGAAATATTGTATGATATATCATCAATTTTAAATCAATCATCAGCATATGATAATATTGGCAAATGTATAAAAGATCTAAAAAGTATCCAGAAGTTTAAACAATTAGTTTCACAGTAAAGGTGGGAATATGTTTATGACTTGCAGAAAGTTGAAGGATACATTTTCTTCCCAGTTATGAATAGCAAAGTAGATCATTTAATAATCTTTTTGCTGTTTTGATCTGTGCTAAAACACCAAGCCGCAACAGTGGTGTAATAAATTCTGATTAACAATAATTTTACACACAGAATGAGGCACCTAATTTCATAAAATGTGTTACTGTGCCTCTGCATGCTTGATAGGACTGAATTCCACTGGAAAATTTATGTGTGTGCAGGTTTTCATAGACTATGTGCATGATATGTGTGGTATTGTCTGACATGATCCAAAATGGATCTGCAGTTTTGTCGAAATAGCTGTGATGACGAATGCAGTAGTGGTATGATAATTAGCGATGCACTAATTCTGACCTATTGACAGCAGCGAAACAATTGAGAGATCAGGGGTCACAATAGTTAAAAAATATAACAAATAAAGGGTGGAGGTGTTACAAGTTAAATCAGGTTTTCCTCAAAAATGCTGCTTAGTTTTACAACTTACTTCCAAAGAGATTCCATTTTGTTTCGTCAGTCCACAAAATATTTTTCTGAAAGTATTGTGGATAATTTAGATGTTTTTTTTTTTAAGTATGAACTCTTTTTTTTTTTTTGTCAGCAGGAGCAAGACAAACAAGATCTGAAGAAAACATTTTTCCAGGCAAGTTGAGGTTGGTCTGGACAGCTTTTATCCCTTTATAAATTAAATCTTAATTTGAAAACTGCCTTTAGTATTTGCTGGGCGTGTCGTTGTTTGATATCGAGACTTGTGAAATTATCTCAACCACATAAATGTGTCAAAAGAGCTAAAAATAGAATAAATCAAGCTAAAGTTGTGTGTGAGTTTTCCTCCGTGAAGTCACTAAAAACTGCAGTAAGGTAGATTTTATTCTGGGAACGTTATACCCAGGTGATCCCGAAATGCTGACAACATGCTGAGCGTCTACAACAAGGAACAAAGAGGCCAAATCTGCCCCTCCAGATGAGTGGAGTCGCCACATCTGACAACCAGTTTAACAAGAAATCTTGTACAAAACATGAACAGTTAAATACACTGAAATGCAGACACATGATTCAGGCCATTTAACATCCAACTTTTCCCCTGCTGGCAGTTATACTAATCTCAAAGGGACAGCATTGTGTAAAATTGTCTATAATGTTATTCCTTCACCTTAAACATAGATGGAGTGCTGCTTTTATTCTTTCATGCATGTTTGAGAAATCCTTTAATCTCCCGTGGCAACATTCAGCTGTGCAAAACACCCGTGTGGACATAGCTCCGCCTCCCCTTCTGCCTCACAGAGCACCTCTCCCCCACTCAGCTCCTTCAGACTAGCCAGCAGCAATTAGCAAACACCTGGTGGAACTGTGCTTCTGCTGAGCTCAGTATATGAGGTACCTCTCAGTGAAACTCTGGTAAGAACGTTATTAAAGGGGTAATAGAGGAATGATGTTGTGTCGACTTCCTGAAGGTGTCCTGCAGACAGTCAGATTTATTTTAAGCCTTATCTGATTTATATAGCATTTTTAAAGCAACTGAAAATAACCTAGATGTTCTATAAAATATGTGCATGGAAATAAAACTGCTGCTATCTTTTTTCCTTCCTAAATCTTTATTAAGCTTCAGAGTTTCTTGCTATAGGGATCTGATGAAAAGGGGGATAAAATCCAGAAGGTTTGCTTAAATGAACAGAAATAAGACATCTTTATCTAAATTGTTGTTCCTTTGTAATGAGCGACAACAAACCACTAAATCTGAGCTCAACAGCATTTGTAAGGAACTCAGTCGGCGTCCTGCACCATACTGGTTCCACGAAGAAAGGTTTCCGCTGTGGTGGGTGTCTGTCTGTTTGTGGAGCCGACTGTGAAAAGCGGCGCTGTTCATATTCACATTGTGCTGTAATCACAGACGTGTTTATTGTGAATCCATGTGCAAGATGCACCGCAGTTGTGCGTGTTTGTTCAGGTGCTTCTTAGAGCACCTGAACCTCTTCTCTGTCCTCCTCGTTTGATGTGAATGTGATCAATGAGAACCTCCGAAGGTGCCTTTCACACGCATGCAAGTTCATTTCACTCACTAGAGGCAACACGCTCAACATCTTGCTCATCCTCTCACTCCGTGAATCAGTTGGCCCCCTCCTCATTCAAAGTCAGGTCAAGCGATGCTACTCGCTTAATTAGACATTTTGTCG
>CAEGAG010187313.1:0-13843 GCA_903067065.1 Brachyrhaphis terrabensis
AATGGTCATTGACAGATATTTCTCCCAAGTTAGATATCTACCATTATTTAACTTTAACCAAAGTATAGCTATGCAAAATCTCCAAACTAAATTGTAATTATAAGAAGCACATACAAGCCACCCCACCAACACATTCTTGACAAAAAGAAGAAAATTCACTGAAACAAATATAAAACCACACACCAGGTTGAAATGAATTATGTAGGTATGTCTAGCACTATCCCCCCAAACACTTTGCACGCAGTTCACTCAATCCACTCTCACTTTAAGCCCTTGATTTTCTCTTTTGTTTTGTTTTCACATTTTGATGACACAATGATTGTAGTCATCTGTTTCTTGCCTTGTTATTCCATCTCTCAGTCCCTCTCCCCTCCACAAATTTCACCATCTCTCTGGCATAATGTGTTTTCTATTTACCTGAGCTTGGTTTGACCGATGCTGCAAGGCCCTAAATTGCAATATTGATGGTGGTAAAGAAGTTTTGCTGGATGTTCCTGCTTTTCCTTCTGCTAGCAGAGTTTCTCATCATTAAAGCAGCTCATGGCACCTTTGGACAAACACAAAATCAGTAAAAACTACTAGAGTTTGACACATAGTTGAGACAAACTATGTGGCTGAACCTTCCCAACTCAGACACACGTACTTCACTCCAAATTTTAGTCTTTCTGTATCTCTTCTTCCGTCTCTCCTTCAATTAGAACCCATATGCTAGAGGCCCCCAGCTCTCCATGTGTCCCCTTTGAAGTGAAGCTGATTTAAAAAACAAATGTCTCAGAAACCCTAATTGAGCTCGCACAGAGCTAAGAATGGGCACAAACCCTCACAAATCCCCTCTAATGTATTCAAAGGCCATATAGGCTCACTGTACCACAGACGTGTTCGCATACAGAAAGGGTGAGCTCTCAGATGAAACGTCCACAATGTTTTCAGTCTTCCATCTGACATCAGCATGTTTTATGAATCTCATGTGACGCATGTGCTCGGAGACCGAAATTTCTATTTTTTGTCCTGCATGCTGAGCCACTGTTAAAATGTATTTTATTTTTTGTGCTTTCATTAAACTACATGTCTCCATTGGGTGCATTTACTGCATATATTTACTACTTGTAGTAACAAACATTGTCTGTTTTCTCTGAAAATGCATTTACAGTTTTACACTTCGCAGGCTACCACACAAACACGCCCATTTCAGTTGTATCCACAAAACTCCCTTTTGTGTTTAGTTGGTGTTTGCATCCCTTCCCATAAGGCCAGAGGATCGGCCTCAACATTTTACAGCAAAGCAATTAACTAGAATTATTCTCCACTGAGAGCCTAAGACAAACCACACAGACAAATTTGCACAAGGACTATGTGGAGTGCATGATAGAGTAGCTGAAGTCCAATAACAGATATAGATATGTACATAGATAGATGCACAAATTAGTGAATGTAGTGTGTAATTACATTTCGCTAAAACGAAGCAGATTGTGTATTACATTACCCTTTACATAAACAATTGTAGACTATGTCCCAATTAAACCAATTACGGAGCAAGACTAGCCGGCCAGTTACAGACAAGCCTGTCAAGCATGTTATTCGTGCTGTGTACATCTGTGGTTTCCTGTGCAGATTTTTATTCACCCTGAACAGAACAAAAGAATTCGTCAACAGCAGATGTTGTCGTCTGAAATGACAGCTGTCACAAGCTGACTTTACCAGCAGCTGCTGGCTGCTAGTGCAGGCTAATAACATGCCAAAATGCTCAGCTATGAACAAAATGTTCCCTTTCCACCTATTAACTAATACACTCCTCTAGTTAACTTGAAATGCACTAAAGTTAATTATAATTTACTTTAGTGTGAAGAGTGTTTTGAAAACACAAAGAATAGTTATATCCTTACAAAATATCAGACTTTTGAGCCACACATGAAAGTGCATGGTATTTTTCATCTAAGCTGTTTTGACCTTTAGTTTTTTCATACCAAATATATGAAAATGTAGCTAATTTGTTACCCTCCCTCATTTATTTGAGATAAATATTTATAGAAAAAGTGCCAATAAACTTGAAATGATGTCAGTATGACCTGAAAGCTAACTGTTGAGTGTAAAAACCTGAGTTAAGTGAATGACATCATTAATATATATATATTTTTAGTTTTTTTATGTAATTTGTGTGTAGGACTAACTTAGTTAGTTAGTTAAAAAAACTTAAAGTGTCCAGATCAGGACAACAAAATCTCCAGAATAGCAAGGAGAGCACAGAATATGAGGTTACACATTTAAAATTTAAACATCTCATTGGCAATGAATGTGTTTTTAACAAAATTGCATTAAATACTGTAAAGTTTGAATACTGTTTGGAAAACATGTGAATGTGATTTTACCCCTTCTTAGCTGCAACCCAGGAATTCATTAGGAAACCTTAAACCTTAAATAAATTTAACAGGAAATAAAATCGTAGCAAAATATGACTCATCTCTAAGATAACACTGAATGCAAAACTGAAAAATCCACTAAAATATATATATAAAAAAACTGAAAATAAACCACCCTAGTGACTAACTGAACATAGAACCTTTTGAATTACAAAAGCCTGAATTAGGTAAAATTATGCCTTGGCATCTGACACCGAACCTTTGAATGTTTTCCCAACAGTCATGGACCAAACTAATTATAAAAACAAATATATTTTATTAAAACTCAAGTGCTGCAAATCTAACAAAAAAAGAGGGGAAAAAAACAGTTTAATCTTCCGTGTCTAAAGTGAGAAACATCTGCTAAGCTATGCCTAACACCTGGCACACCAAACATTTATTTGGCAGAATTGAAAGTTATGGACATCAAAAATATGTATTTTCTAAGTCAAAGAAAGAGTGGCAGGGCAGCATGAGAAGAAAAGACAAAGTTTCCTGAACAACTTCAAGTTGGGGAAGAATCCCAGTTTATCCCCAACACAGAGTTTTGTCTTACAATACATGAATACAGCAGAATGATAAATAGTTTATGGAAGTACTCTAATCATTAGACCAGAAACAGGACTCCAGTTTGGAGAAGAGAACCAGATTGTTGCAGATAGGAAGCTTAAGTTCCCAACAGGTGAAGAGGAAGTGCTGATAAAATTTGTCAAAACTGAAAGCAACACTTGTCACACAAAACGAGTGAAACGGTTGAAATTTGAGAAGACAGTTTGAATAGAAAAAGCTGCTACCAACAATTTTGCAAATGCTTGTCATCAAGCCATGAGCAACAATGCTGGCACCATTAAGGTTGGTTGGTATAACACTTTGTATAATAATTTCAGTTTTCAATGTTTAAAGAATGGTTAAACTATATAAATTTCCTGTCTTGGTTAAGATCTTATTGTTTTGACATTCTAACATCACCTCTTCCTGAATGTTGGGAAGTGAAAAACCAGAAATAACTCAAAATGCAACAAAGACAAAAACAATGTAATGATGATAATGTAAGCCCTTTGCACCCTCAATGTCTATAAACATTTTGTAGAAAATCAAACTTTTTTACAACTTATATCTTGTCCAAGTTTAGTCTTAAAACTGAAAGTAAAACTTCTCTAAGCCATTTAAATCTTTTCTAACAACTGTTATACTACATTTAGACATCAAGACATCCGTAGCTCTCAAACGTTATCAAACTAAAGTGTTTTGATAATTAATCTAACAACCACTTTAACACCTACTAAAAGCACATTTAATGGCTCACTTTAAAGTAAAGATCTTGTCTCTTTGATGGACCTCATAAGAGCAAGATTAATAGAAATAGTTGTTTGAAAGCAGGTTGTTCAGGTAATCTGGATCCATTTACTGTATAAGTGTCTCAGTCTGGATGTGTTAGAATAAATTAGCACAAGTAAAGCCAAAGTATTTTTTATTATCATGAGGTTTAACTGTTTTTTTGGAAATGCAACAAGACTGGCTGATTTTAACTTTGACAGAAACTGGGAAATGCTTTATTTAGTTTTTGTGAGGCGGTAATTGCCTGTTCTGTGTTTTTGCTGACATGTTTCTGTGTGGGTGAGTGTCAGTGATTTCCAAGTCAGTGTTTTTTTCCCCCCACACTTAAGTGTAATTAACAGCAGTCACCTTTTAGCTGAGAAGTAAATCTGACTCTAATTAGACTAAGTCAGTAAATGTTCATTGAGTGTTTTAAGCTTTCATTGAGACATTTTTAAACCATAGTTATTTTTAAGTGTAACATTTAATTATTATAAGTGTTAAAAATTCATTTCCAACATAAAACTGTTTTTTATGCCTATGTTGCCATATATACAATGAAAACAGACACGCTTTCCATTTCTGGCATGTGAAATGTTGTTTTGCAGTTAAACCCACACTGCATATGTTTTTGCATTATGGTGTAAAACCATATGCAGTTTTAAATCTGTTCAATCATGTAAATATGTGAAATGGAAATTCCTGCACAATGTAAGCGATCTATTAGGACTAAATTGGTGTTTATGAAAATGTAGCATGACTGTTTTATACATGCCAGATGCTGATGACTCAACTGATTTAGGATTACCTTCTTTAAACAAACACTGGAAATCACCTTAACGATAAAAACATTTCATTTAAAGATCAGTGGTACAAGAAAGATGACACATTTATGTGCATTTAATTTTTTAATTCTTAAAAATAAGATTTAAAAAATTTTTTTTTTTTTTACTTAAATAAGAACTTAGGTCAAATAAATTAAATTTTACTTAAAAGTCTTATTTAAGTAAAATAAGAATTTTTAAAATTCTTATTTTGCTTGTTTAGAACAGCAATATTATCCAGAGCAAAAAGTGTAATTAAATTCAATAAGTGGACATTCCCTCCCAGGACAGTGATGAAACATTTGTTCATCAATTATGAAATGTTTTTCTTTTGTATGATTTTGTCTGTATAAAGCAGGTACCTATCCCAGAGTAAAACACAGCCCATTAATAACAGCCAATTTTAAAAACAGAAACACTTCGATCATCAACTTTATATGTGCTTAATTTCTGTTGCCATTTTTGAAGCAATAAACTAAGCAGCTTTCACGATTTGCCAAATGAATAACGCAAAGCCTCAAGCTTTTAGTGAATAAAAACAAAAATAAACACTGCTTCCAGCACAGATTATACCTTTTGTGTTGCTTAATTAGAGAGAACTGCTGGAATTACTGCTGAGACTGAAAGTAGTTGTTGCCTCTGAAAGCAATTTCAGAATATGACTTCAAACAGGTTTGCTGTTTACACAGGTGGCAGGAAGGTGCTTTCAATTAACCTCCAAAAAAACTTTATACATCTGTCACAAAGGTTATTCAGACTAACTTCATTGTATGCTGAATTTTAAGCTGAGTGGTCACAGTTAGATGACTATATGATTGTATCATGTAGATTTCCATTAACTGTAACATCAGCCTTACCATTCTTTAACACTGTAGCAAAAATATTCATTTTAATAATAAAGCAAAACTGGATTTCTTAATTTAATTTCAGACATTTTTATTTGATTGCACCATGGAACTTCATCATTGGTAGTTAATGATCTGTCTTTAACCTTATTGATGTTTAAGTCTGATGCCGTGATTCACAAAGTCTGGATTCAGATCACGATCTGGACTGAATGGAAAATCAATCCGGACTCCTCAAGCTTTCTATGTTACTGTTAATTAATAATAAGAACATGCAAAGCAAAATGTCTATTTTGTGAAACCGAAGAAAAACTAAAACAAGTGCAACAAAAATATTCTATGAATTGAATTTGAAAGACTTCCTAACAGTAAGTAAATAAAATGAAATGTGGAATAAACTCTAAGGTCACATGAGTTTTAATTTTAAACGGAAAGATTGCTTTACATCCAAACAAAATATGCCAGCTACTTTTTATTATTATTAGAGAAAAATGACTGATTTCAAGAGATTTACATATTAGTTGCAAACAAATGTTTATTTTTCTTTTGAACAGTTGAAATTTTATATGCTAACTCTCTGATAACATACCTTTAAATTTTTTTAAAAGATTTAATTCTGAAAATGTATTTAAGGAAAACAGGAATTTAGATCCTGTACTTTTACAACATGGAAATATGGTTGAAAAGTGAAAGGAAAAAGACGACCCCCAGAAACATGTCTGTTGATGTCTTTTCAAATTCAGTTCTTAATCAGACTGCGGATAAAGCCAGTTCTTAACTAGTTGTACACAAGAACCAGTTTGTTTTTCCCACAGCCTGAAATCCAACACACAGTCACACCATAGCATCAGTATAATCTCCCATCCAGTAAATGACTGATCCTCCATCTGTTTTGTTCTGTGCTGGGACAATCATATTGCAGAAATAGAGTTTAACTACCCAGATCACGATATCTTTAATTTTTTTTTAGATCTAAGCTCTCCATCTCAATTTACCAACTTTTTTTTTGTGGACGCTTCACAAACTGATCTCTTATGGAGGCCAGCGGTGCTGGAAAACAGAAGTTAAAAACAATACCTACTTTACTGACACATATATCTATTTCTAAATGTTACATAAAACATAGCTGAGGTTCATCAAACTGGATGGGTTTTATGGTTTTTATATTTGCTAAATTGGACAGGACCTGTAGCATAAAATAGAAACATTTTGAGCANCTTTGTTCTTTTGATGTTACATAAAAGCTCAGTTTATTTATTTATCAATTCTGTATGCAAACTTTATTTGCTGAAGCATGAAAAGTAATTATTTTAAACATGTTTCAAGTAAACTCCAGCCAAAACAAATAATGGCTTGCTCATCATTTGTTCTTGACCTTTGGCCTCAAAATCTTAAGTGTGAGAACGTCTGGCCGGATGTATGTGTAATATGTGAGACCTGCACAGTACTCTGCTTCATTCTGCATGGCAGAGTGGCCCTTATGGAAATCCTAAAATACAGCTCAGTGAGCTTTCTGCCTAGAGACAGATACACACTCTCAGAGAGATTGAGTAAGGGAGTAAAGATGAAAGCTGCAGAGAAACACAGCACATGGCTGGATGGGCCTGAATGAATAATACGCCATCTATAATGGATGACAAGTTGACCAAGTTTTTTTTCCCTCTTCTTTTTCTTTCTATCTTCCCATTTCTCTCTCTGTCTCCCTCTTTCTTCCTTCGCTTGTTTCTCCTTTCACATTCTCCACTTGTCGCATGTGCTCTCCTCTCACTGTGACACCATGTCACTGCTTTGAGGCACATGTTCTGGAAGAAGACAGTGACTGCCATCCTCCCCTGAGCCTCTTAGCTGCCTTTGGAAGAGAGCCGCTTTACTTTATGGGCTTCTCAAATCTCCTGGAAATGCTCTCCCTTCTCTGCTCATAACAGAAAAAAAGAAAGTCCGATTAGAGGACGAGTGATGTAAAACTGGAAGAGAGGAGAGGATGGGGGTGGGGGTTTAGCGTAGAGAGCAGTGTAAATGGGGGAAAGACTGAGGCGTGAAACATTTAGCACCTGTTTATGCTTAGCTGCACCCGGGTGCTTTGCCATTTGGAGAGAAAAATCATTATCCTCCTTAAAAAATTGGATTAATCTTTGCATTTGAAACACTCTGAGTCATGTAATGAGTCAAAACCTCAACACAGATGTAAAAAGAAAAGAAAAGTATGACTCATGAATGCCTTTGCTCTTTGCAAGTTCAGGATGACTACAGGTCTGGGCAGTCCCTTACTCATAGAAAAACCTGGTGACATTCTCTAACATTTAACTTTGTCTTCTTCATTGTTTTGAGTGCTGCTCTGAAGTCAGATTATTCTGCTGTATTTTTTTTAACAATTTTTGCTTTGTGGTGGTTACAAAATCACACCTTCACTAAACAAACTCTCCCTCATGGAGATGCAAAACCTGACAGAGGAGCCAGAATGTGATTATGAAGGGATGAAATGGGTTCATATTATCGGTTTGCAAGGCAGCAACTGAGGCTGCTCAGCTCCCGAACTGACTCCTTTTTTTTTCCCACTCAGAAACGGTCAACAATTTAGTCATGCCCACCAGAAACAGCCACAGCCTGTGGGACACTCAAATGCCATCTCTTAATGTTTTAATGCTCTTCAGGGCTTTTTAGGCGAAGCAATAATTGGAACAGATGCAGCAGACTGAGGATAAGCAAGCTGCTTCTAGCAACAGCAACGGATTCTATAGACGCATTTCAGCCAAGTAAAACCTTCATATTTGTGTTGATTTTAATATAAAAAGGATATGAGCATTACAGTTTGTCACAAGTGTACATACTGCCATTATAAATGTCATTTTAACTTCATAAGTTTAACCATGCATGTGTGCCGTTGTTTTTACTGGGGGGAATGATTATATAATACGACTGAAAAAGTTTTTAAAAAGCAAGAAACTTGGTGCATTGGTTTGAAGTTATTGTGTTTTTTCTCCAATCAATACAAGAACAAACTTATGCATGGAGGCTCAAATATATACATACACTCCCTTTAACAACCTGGTAAATGTCCAAGCTTCAATTGCTAAGCTTGAAATGAGCCACATGGTTTTTTGTAGCCTTCACCAACCTTGTGCCATAATTCTGGATGGATATTTGTCCACAAAACCAGTGGTTCCCAACCCTCGGGCCGCGGACCGGTACCGGTCCGTAGACCACTTGGCAATAATTAAATATTTCCGTTTCATGTATTATTTGAGTCTGGAGGATCTTTTATTTTGAAAATCCTTTAACCTCGGCTACGTCTTGCGCCCAACATTGAGCCCACAAGCAGCAAAATGAGTAAGAAACAGATCAGATGTCTTTGGAAAGTTTCTTTGCAAACGGGAAAAGGCCCAGAGAAGAGACAGGAGAATGGATTTATCCCGGTAGACGAGTCCCACATTCCAAGGTACCACTATGCCTCCCATCCGGGTCCCCTCATGTCCCCCCAGCTCCCTCTGACGCCCCTGCTGCTCAGGTTTTAAATATCTAGCTGTTGACTTGAGAAAAAGTTGAATAACTTGGAAGTAGCCTTCCATCTTCATTGTACCCCCATTTAGTGCAATGAGCCAGTACTATGGAAGATAAGAATAATCTTTCTTCACTATCCGGCCATTAAGTTGTTCTGCAAAAGGCATTTAGTTACTCCATATTTATGGATTCAAGTTATCAATTGATGAGTTAATGTAAATTTGACTGAACTTATTTATCAACTAAATTCTAAGCGGTAATTTTCTTATGAACCTGAGTTTTCTCTTATACCAAGAGGGTCTTTCTATAACATGAAGGGCTAATTTGTTACATGCTAACATAAAAAACAGATGCACATTTAATTTGAACAGTTTTTGTGACAGCTGTATGAAATACTGACTGAATAAACAAAAAAATTGTTTTCTCACACATTAAATTTAGACATTTTTGTAAAAAAACAACAGAACAGAAAATGTTAGCTTAATAAATATGTCAAGTGTTTACATTTCAAGACAGAAACGCATACAATGCTTTTTTACATCCCACACCAGAATCTGCTTGGACTGCTTCAGTTTTAATCACCATGATTATTTCTCATACAACTATCAACTGGCTCTCAACAGGATTACCAGCAGCACCTTCTTTTGGGTGGTGGTCACAAAACAAGATCAGTTTAATTTTATGTTCTTAATTAATCAAATGGAATAAATATTAATCTAATTCATTGCAAGTTGCTTATTTGTTTGTATCCCTACTCCTATTGGGAAGTTTTCTTTTAGTCAGAAACCTCCAAGTCCATATTAATTTGCGCCATATTTTCCTGTGAATTTGTAAAAAAGAAATTGTATCCAAGAATCTTCTAAGTAAATTATAGGTTTTAGCCTTTTTCCAAAAGCTAAAAAAAAAATCCTTTTATCTAAGAGGAACACTTTGGATTGGAAAGCTGAACACACAGGGAGTTCTAGCAGGGCAAAATCCTAAACACAGCTTACATTATGCTTTCTCAAACCCTGATCCCAAAGCTACAACCACATTCAAAATTGTAACTACTTAAATTAAAAGCCATGTTTGCTCCTGGAAGCCCACCAATTCTACTTCTGCCAAGAAGAGTGGTCAAATACCCAGCCAGAATCATGCCTGGAGTCTAATGAGGGCAATAAAAAAATATGTGGTAGAAGTAAAATTCTCTAAGAAACATTTACACACATATTAGTGGACGTTTACTAACAATAAATTCAAACGCTGCTCTTGTTCTTTAATTCTTGAAATGCATGTTGTATTCCACCAGGAAAAAAGTTACAATTTGCCTATTAATGCCTGAAATAAAAAACATTGTATTTTAATAGTGCAAACTTCTGACTACAACTTTGCAGTCTCAATTTACTGTTCACCAGAATTGCCCTTCCTTCATTTCTTCCTTTCTGCTTCCACTGTCTCTAATAAAAACACCTGTTACATGAAAGCAGCACGGCATGATTTACTACTCTTTGGCAGTAAACAACATGCAGAATTGTCGCTCTACATGAAACTTTGTTCTGCAACAGCTGTGCTGAATGTCCATAAGCTCCCAAGCTTCATTCCCCACCGTGCCGCCCCAGTGTTGCGCAGACCTCCCACGGCGTTCCTCTAGTGATTGCATTGTATGTATCAGAACAGAGCTCTGTGCATATTACAACATGAGGGGGAGATGTAAATAATAACCCGGCGTCTACAACCTTTCTGTTTTTTCTGTGTGAGACAGTCTGAGGCTGACTGCACCTTGATGTCAAGACAGACAGAAGGTGGAGAAGACAGTCTTCAAATATTGAATTTGTGTTTGTCGGTGGGTTTAAGTTCTAGTACTGGGCAAACACTTGTTGTCGTAGTGGCCAATTGAGAGACACCAAGACAAACAAGTGCAGCAAATTAGATGAAGAAGATAATAAAAAGAAATGTCTGTAGAAAAGAATGCTTCAGATAAATATTAGCTGGGGTGATTTTGTTTTTCCTCACTAAATGTTACGCAAAAGTCAGTTTGTATCAGCATCACTTGGCTCTCTGGGAGCTGCTCAGTTTTCTATCTGAATTTTTCCAGCTCGCACTTTTAACGAAAGCATAATGTGATCGTTCCTCTGTGGAAACCAAAGATCAGAAGCTGTTGTTGCCACATTATTATTGCTATTTTGGTTCAGTTTGATCTGTCCTCATCCATCTTTTAGTTGTTACACATGAATAGTCTCTCTCTCTCTCCTGCTTTCGTTTTCTCAGTACAGCAAATGCCTGTGAGGACATCACCTGAAATATTTAACACATCTCTCCCTGAATCCACACTCAGCATCACAAGCATGTCTACGTTAGCAGCAATCCAAACAGTGTTGTGTTGTTCACTGGCTTCCAGGCAAGAATTTAATAAAAAACGTAAAAAGCGCATTTTTAACTATCACTGGATTGTTGTTATAAAAGCAGATAGTTGTGTAAAACCACAATTCATATTATAATGGCTCTGAATGGTGCCGGAAAAACTCTGCATTTTGCAAAGTAATTTTTTTTCAAAGATGTCTTTGAAAAAGATGGAGTAAAACTACTTTTAAACATTTTGTCACATAACTGCAACATACCTCAATGTATTTTGGATGATTTTAGATGATCAAGCTTTTAGATCAGTACAAAACAGTCCATCTTTCAAAGTGGAATGAAAATGATACCAGACTTTCAATTCTTTACAAATAAAAATCTAAAAGGTTTAGAGATGCAAAGGTCATGGTAATCAACTTGCTGAAGTCAACACCAGACCCAGGTTGAACTATTTTAACGGAGGTTTGTGCAAAATGTTGTGTGATTGGTCAGAGATTTGTTGCCATGTTTTATGCAAAAATGCATTTGGACAGCAATGTTGATATTTCTCAACAACTAGTCCACTTCCACTATCTTGTTTTAGACATGAATACTTTTGAGAAACATTTATCTGACGCAGTGAGGAATTATGCAGCCTACATTTGGGCGACAATGGCAATGAAAGTAGGAGTTGGTGGGTTGCCTCCATGTCTAAGGCATTGTGTCCTTGGACAAGACACTTCGACCAGACTGCCCCTGGGTAGTTGCGGCTACAATCCATTGTTGTTGTCCATGTAGGATGCTGCATGCAGAAAAATGTTGAGGTCTCTCTGCGACTGTTCCGTCAAAGTAAAATAGAAGATCCAGGGAGGAAGTGGGAACCTTAGCAGGCAGGGGTGTGATGTATACTGAAGTGTGAAGTGTCCCTCAGGTGGTCTGAATGTTTGTATGAAAGGTTTGTGCAAAACCACATGACTGTGCGTTGATTGTTCATCTTCCGATGAAGTATGTGGGAGCTATTTGTGAAAAAGAAAGAAAAAAGTCCCTCTGATCAGATGAGACCAAACGACAGCATACAAAGCACTATATGTGGTGGAAACTAACACTACACATCACCCTTCTGTGAAACATGGTGGCATCATGCTGTGGGAATGCCTTTCTTCGGCGGCAGCAGGGAGGCTGATCAAAGTTGAGGGACATGGGGAGAGCTAAATGCAAGAATATGCAAGAGGAAAACCTGTAAGACCAACAAACTTGAGATGGGGTACTCAGCTTCCTGAAGTGCTCCACACAGTCAGAGCTACGATGGAATGGTTTAGATCAAAGCATATTCATGTGTAAGAAGAGCCAGGTTCTGGCCTAAATTCGCTTTGAAAATATTTGCAACACTTAAAAATTTATGTTAACAAACTCCATTCATCCAATGTGACTGAGCTTGAGCGATTTTGCAAAGAAAAATATTCAGAAGTTTTAGACTCTATTTCTAAAGCTGATACCCCAAGAGAGTTACAACTGAAACTGCTGCTAAAGGTGTTTCTGCAAAGTATTGACTCAGTGGGGGAAAACACAAGGGCACACCACACAGCAGATTTTCAGTTTTTAAACATTTTGCTAACCATGTATCAATGTCCTTCTGCAACACATTTATACACTAGTTTGTGTGGGTCTACAACACAAAATACCAATGCAGGAAAACATTTCACTGTGTTTTCCCTTTTCTTTTTCCTGCCACATCTGATTTTCCTTTCCTGCCAAATAAAATGTTCATGTTAGTTCAGGATGTGGCTCCAGAGACATGATTTTAATTGATCATTTCATGCCAGTTCTAATTCTCACTTAAAGACACCTTAGATATGTTGAAGTTGTCAAATAAGCCCCAGGACAAAGAAGAAAATCAAAATAACAGATTTCACACAAGGCATTTTCAGGCTGCATATTCCAGTCAGAGTGACTGCATCCATTGCTGAAATGTAAACAATAATCTGAGGCATGTGCCTCAGCTGGAGACAGTTACTGAACAAAAAAATAATTGGTTTGTTTTTGACTCATGCACCGTTGCAGCTGAAAGTATGTGTGATCGTCTTTTAAACCAAAGAGCACACTTATTGAATTTATATAACTTAATACTTTGCATTGAGGTGTTTTCTGGAGGAATGATGCCCATGCTGAGCTGCACCCTCAGCATGGGCATTGTTTTTTTCCCCATATGTCATGCAAGAGATTTTTCTGATATCAACATAACTCTTATAAAATCCCACAGTGGTACCTGAATGCAACACAACTATGATAAAAATCATTTTACTAGGGTTTTTTATGTCACTAGAAAACAGTCCATGATGAATGTCACTTCTGCTTTTCCTAGTTCTGAAACCAAATGACTCAATTAGAAGAAAACTAAAACTAAAAAAAAATAAAGGTCAGCTGAAAATAATTGTAATTTGCATCTATAACATTACACTTAAAGTCATAGTCATTCAATCCGATAAGAAACAAGACAATAAAGTACAGCGGACTCCACCTGTTGGAGTTTCAGTATTTGCAGAATCCCATATGCTGATTGTTATGTGCAGCATAAAACCAAATTATCTCCAAGGAAATGGTCTACTGCGACAGACTGGTGACCTGTCCAGGGTGTACCCCTCCTTTTGCC
>CAEGAG010187315.1:0-44049 GCA_903067065.1 Brachyrhaphis terrabensis
GCGGCTCCAGACAGATTTGTTTTTTGTTTTTTTGGTCCAATATGGCTCTTTCAACATTTTGGGTTGCCGACCCCTGATCTAATCTAAGAGATACACATCCTATGACATCAGACGAACTAGCACATTCAGACGAATTCATCAAAAGAACTTATCCCGCTCTCTTTCAGAATGGAGCTGCCATGTTGGTGTTTGTTGCTGCTGAGCTGCCTGCAGTCACTCTCAGCCCACAATGATTTCTTCACCTCCATAGGTAGCACACACACCGTGTAAAACTGATCCCTGTGATCATTCAGTTTAACCGAGTCCAGAAGCAAACAGTGAAGCACTGCAAACCTTTCAAATCATGAAAAGATGATATCAGTGATGCATTGTGTAACCCATGAATGTTCTTCTGATTTGTTGCCACTCAGGCCAGATGACAGATCTGTTGTACACTGAAAAAGACCTCGTCACGTCTCTGAAGGATTACATCAGAGCGGAGGAGAACAAACTGGAGCGGGTTAAGCGGTGAGAATCGAATCGAAATGTTCAATCTGTACAGCGCTGCTTTTTGTGGGTCATCATCACGTCATACGGACGATGGCATTCCGTAACTTTTAAGAACAGAAAAGATTTCAAGTGACAGGCACAAAGTCTCCATTGTCACCAGAGGCATTTATTGGTAGCTTTAAACCATCTTTGGAGAAATTACTTTCAATGTCAGTTTGCTCTGTACGGTTTGTTTTGTTGCATGTCAAACACATTCAACAAGGACTCATAGGCGCAAAACCTCAACGACAAAGAAAAATTTGCTAAATTCGAAGAGGATGAGATGCTATGAGATGAGCAACAACTTTAATTTGCATCCAACAATTAAACAAACTTTTCTGACTGAATAAAAAGATTCCAATGAATCTCTTGAAAACAAAACTCACCCCGAGAAGATCAGTTTTATAAACTATAGACTAAAACCAATTTTGAGGAATATTTGCTCTGCCATGTGTTGTATTGAACTCTATGTTGCTTTTATTGCTAAGTTCAGAAACAGTTTTGCGTTTTTAGAACAGCTCCTGTGCATAATCCCATAATTTCCGATCAGTACTCTTGATCTGTGTTGTCGTTTTCATGGCAGGTGGGCCGACAAGTTGGATTCCTTGACAGCAACAGCCACACAAGACCCAGAAGGGTTTTTGGGTCATCCTGTCAATGCCTTCAAACTGATGAAGAGGCTGAACACAGAGTGGGGGGACCTGGAGAGTCTTGTACTTAGTGACACCACTGATGGTATGGACGACTGAGAAGTGCTGGCATTCACAGTTAGCTCTCACATTAACATTAGAATTGACACATTCTAGTGTGAAAAGTTCAGATTTGAGCCGTCCACATTTATTGAATCTTTCTTTAAAGATCTGTCAAACAAAATGTACCTGTTGTTTCAGTTGCATGTTCTTACTTTGGAAAAATAAGAAAAATCCAACTTTTAGATTTAGTCTGTGGACAAAATGACACATTTCAACAAATTCCACAATTATTGACACATTTATAATCTCTAGAAATTCTTAAAGCTAAACATTTCTGGTAATTTGTATCTTACTTGTTTCAGTTGATTCTAGATTTATCAGCTTTTAAGACATCTGACATTTCTTCAAAATGGGAAAGACTAAATCAGAGGTTTTAGAACACTAGAGGTTGGACAATTGAGGCTCGTCGAGGATCTATGTTTTTTCTTTTCACTTTGCACAATGAGGAGGACGGTAAGGGCGTCACTCTAAAGCTCACCGGCAGAGAACTGCAATCACCAAAACTCCATAGTAACCAAGGGTTTTTACACATCTTTAAAACTGGTGCCAATAAGTTTAGAATTGGTAAATACTTCTTCATTGTGGTTCATGTTTGTACCTGGGCTTCTTGATGTCCCATATTTAACACTGTGGCAAACTCACATATACAGCTAATTCTGGTGTAACACCTTTTGGGGTGTGTGTGTGTGTGTGTGTGTGTGTTTTTTCCCCATTTCCATTCATGATGTATCTGTCTGGCATTGAGCAACTACAATTCTCATCTTAGATATAAAAAGCCGCCTCCAGCAGGATTCAGTTCTGTTACTGGATTCATACGCCTCTACTTGATGTGTGCAATTCTTGCAGGATTTATCTCCAACCTGACCATCCAGAGGCAGTACTTCCCCACAGAGGAGGACCAGACTGGAGCAGCTAAAGCTCTTCTTCGGTTACAAGATACCTACAAGCTCGACGCCAACACCATTTCCACAGGAGACCTTCCTGGTAAAAGCTGTTACTTCAGTAAATAGTCACATTTAACACCGGGCTCAAAGTTTTTCTTTTTCTTGGTAGTTTATTTGTTGTTTAAACAGCACCCAAGGTTTTTTTTTTGTCCTCCATCGTCATTGTTATCCTTTTGTTTGCTCACCAGGCGTGAAGCACAAGAGCCAGATGACAGTGGAGGACTGTTACGAGCTGGGTAAAATAGCCTACTCAGACGCCGATTATTACCACACGGAGCTGTGGATGGCACAGGCCCTGAAACAGCTCGACGAGGGAGAGGAATCCACCATAGACAAGGTGACGGTTCTGGACTACCTGAGTTATGCCATCTACCAGCAGGGGGAAATAGAGCGAGCGCTGGAGTACACCTTGGGGCTGCTCAAACTGGGTGAGCTGCCTTCAACGATATTGGGGAATTGAATTAAATCCAGTGAACTGTTTACGGTGACAGCATCATCATTGCTCCCATTTTTCTGCCACAATTTCAGACCCGGAGCACCAGCGTGCCAAGGGCAATGTGAAGTACTTCGAGTTCCAGCTGGAGAAGCAGAGAAAAGCCACAGAGGAAACGGCTGGGACACAAGAGGAGCTTGGAAAGAGAGACACAAGCGAAAAGAACAAGAAAAAGAAGCAGAAGAACTCTTTCTCTCTGATCCCAGAGAGGAAGAAGTATGAGATGCTTTGTCGAGGGGAGGGTCTCAAGATGGTGAGGAAGAAAAGCAGCAGAAATAACGAGACGGAGTCTCACTTTTATCTGCCATTCTGGTTTAATTCTCAATCTCACTACTAGACCCCGCGCAGACAGAGCCGGCTGTTCTGTCGATACCATGACAACAATCGCCACCCCAAGTTTGTGCTGGCGCCGGTCAAACAGCAAGACGAGTGGGACCGCCCCTACATCGTTCGCTACCTCGACATCATCTCTGATTCAGAAATCGAGAAAGTCAAGCAACTGGCAAAACCACGAGTAAGTAACTCTCTGAGCAGAGGAGCGTTTGTTCAGCGGTGTGTTTGTGATTTTAGATGTTGAGAGATGGCAGATAAAAGTCACGAGGCCGGTTTGATGGGTTAGACAAGCATCCAGGCCCATGTGCCTCTGTGTTGGGGGTTAAATCATGTCCCTGGCTTCACAGCTGCGCAGGGCAACCATCTCCAACCCCATCACTGGAGTTCTGGAGACAGCTCATTACAGGATCAGCAAAAGGTAAGACGGAAGATCATAGGAGAGAGCTTTGGGGGAATTTTTCCTTCCCTCGAAAACGCATCCGATTGCTTCTTTGGTCTATCCAGAGCTCCACTTTGCTGCCTCATTAAAGGTTGAAGGCTCTTGAGCTGAACGCGGAATGAGAAAACATTTATACAGCTTATGCAGTGCCTTGTAAAAGGATTTCTTGTCCCTTTTATTTGTCATCATAACTCTAAACCTCAGAGTATTTTATTGGGTTATTAAGTGCTAGACCAACATAAAGGAGCATAAAATTGCTAAGTGGAACAAAATTAACACAGGACTTTCAATTCTTTTTACAAATACAGCCTTATGACATGTGTCTCCACCAGCTGTGGTGGTTTATATTTATATTAAAACTACACATAGATGGGCCTGCTGTTTACCAATTAGATGACCTTAGAAGGCATGCGTTTGCACTACCTTTACACAACTTAATTTAGGGGTTCAGTTGAAGGGGGTAAATATTAGGCATACCACACTTCTCAGAATTTTGCTTGTTAAAGTTTAAAACCTTGAATCCCTTTCCTTTCACCTCTCAAATATGCTATAGTTTGTGTTGGTTTGCTACATAAAGTCGTAATAAAATACACAAAGGTTTACGATTGCAATGTGATACAAAACTGGGAAAGTTCAAGAGGTTTCAATACTTTTTGCAAGGCACCTCAAACATATCAGTGGACTATTACTGATTGACAAATAAATTCTATCAATGCTGCGAGCTTACTTTGGTTTGTGAAAAAGTTGTTTATTTTAAACTATTGGGGCGCTCTCCAGCTCAGGGGTCTGCTTCAGAAAGGTAACACAACATGCTGAAAGGAGAGGAAAATGTGTTACTATTTCTGCTAGTTTGTATTAACATAGTTGCTTTGTCCCACATGAGGTTCATCACAGGCAGTCGATGAATAAATGATCAACATTATTAGAAATAACATCTAGAGTCCGGTATTGCCTCATGGAACACTCTGCTGCTTTTTTCTTTTTAATAACATCAACAACCAGTGACTCCATCTGCTTTTCTTCTCTCTCTCTCTCTTTCCATTTCATCCGTCCTGCTCTGTCTGTCCTCTTTTTTTTTTTTCTTCCTCCTCCCGTTTTTATTTCCTCTACTCCTTTGTGTCCTCTGGAACTGCCATAGCTAAGGCGAGCCACGGTGCATGACCCTCAAACGG
Source organism: Brachyrhaphis terrabensis (assembly GCA_903067065.1). Lineage (NCBI taxonomy): Eukaryota > Metazoa > Chordata > Actinopteri > Cyprinodontiformes > Poeciliidae > Brachyrhaphis > Brachyrhaphis terrabensis. Next base: position 4,662 of record CAEGAG010187315.1, read on the forward strand.
GGAAACTTACCACAGCCCAATACAGAGTCTCCAAGAGGTAAGGGGTCACAGGTCAGCAGGTCCTCATTCAGCTCCCGCTTTGTCATTGTCTAATGGCTGGCTTTGTTTGACCTTGCGCAGGGAAAATGCAAATAATTAGACGGAAAACTAACAATAAAAGGGTTTTAGTTATTATTGGTGCAAACAATTTGTTGAAGCCAAGATAATTAAACCCTGTGGATGATTCATTGAACTCTTATTCCTTGCCTTTTAGCCATTTCCCACACAGGAAGTCAAAACATGCCATCATGGCTGCTGTGGAACAGCTGTGCAGTTTTTTATTTATTTTATTTTATTTTATTTTTTTGTTAATTTCACTATTAGCAGGAGAGGTGCTGAAATGCCCAATTACAAATCTAAATGCTAGTTAGCTCATCTAAACTATTTTAGTGATGTTTTCTGAAATTTGTATCCAGAACTAAATATAGCAGGCTCAGCAGCCAACTCAAACCCCCACATCACTTTGGTTTTACTGCTCCCAGTAGTTAATGTCAGCACACATGGATGTGAGGGTGTGGTGTCACTTTGATGGTTTTTCTGCACGTTACGTGTGAGTCAGCACGGCGTCGTAGATTCGGTGAGCGACGAACCGGAGGAACGGATGGAAGGCTTTTTTATTTTTTTTGTCAGACGTGACTTGTTTAAATCCGTCCCTTCCAAACAGGAATGCCGTTTTTGATGTCTGAAAGCAAATCTTTATTTTAGGAGTTGGAATTGACTGTCGTGTAAACTAAATTGTTACAAGCATGGCTGGTTTGATGTGGATATTATGGGATTTTACTGCTTCTTCCATTAAAAAAAGAACAATTTAAATTTTTCATTTAGGATGCTGAACTTAACATTAGTAGACTTTTTTTTTTTTTTTTTTTTTAGAATAGTGTAATCCTAAAAAAAAAAAAATAAGTTCTCTGTGGTGCTCAACCGCATCACCAAAGTGCACAAACCTGCACCCTGAGCCGACTGGAGATCCTTGGGCTCTTTCCATGTTTCCAGTTTATTCACACATGCTTCCCCCCCCCTGCATGTTTTCAAGCACGGCATGAATTTGTTGGTTTTACTGAAGAATTTTCTACTGCCATCTAGTGGACAAATATGTATCCGACAAAAAAAAAAAACGTCCTCAATCTAAATTGCTTTGCCTCCATTGTTGCAGTGCTTGGCTCACAGGCTATGAGGATCCTGTGATTGAAAGGATCAATGAGAGAATTGAGGACATTACAGGTCTGGAAATGGACACAGCAGAAGAACTCCAGGTAAAACCCTAAATAAAAACAAGCATAGACATTATGTCAACATTTACTAATAAAAAAAATAAATAACTGAATGTTTAAAAAGGCTTCTTGATTTTCTTTCCACATGATTATTGGCTTATTTCTGCATCTGTACAATTCAAACAACTTGTTTTTCTTTTGATTTCATAGGTTGCAAATTACGGCGTTGGAGGGCAGTATGAACCTCACTTTGACTTCGGAAGGGTAAGCTTTTTAATTGTTGAGAGTTGGTTTTCTGTTTGCGAGTAGTCGCGTTGACATGACATGACATTACACCTGGTGTGCGACAATTCCACAGAAAGATGAGCCAGATGCGTTTAAAGAACTTGGAACTGGAAATCGTATTGCAACATGGCTTTTTTATGTAAGTAAACACATACAAAGACCAGAGCTGGCTTTAAGTTAATCAGTGGCTTTTGTTAAAAATTCCGGTTGCCATATTGACATGTTTGTTTTTTTTTTCACTTCTATAAATAATGTGCCAGAAATGTGATGTACGTTTATTTTTTATTATTATGATGCTTGTTAGAAGCCTTATGGCAATAAAATGTGATGTGAAATAAATTATTTGTTCTCAGTAGCATGAAAGTTGCACTTTATGTGCATGAAATTGCATGCATGCACAGATGATATGTTGACAGTCAGCTAATATTTTTTAGGTGACTGAAGTAATTAATTAATGGACAATAAAATAATTTACATGATAATATTTAGTGGTGCAATGCAGATATGTAATAGAGAAACATTTCTAAATATTAAATTGGTAGGTCACTGTTGGAATATTGGTTGTGTTTTTCTTTTTCAATTAACTTAAATTTAATAGGTTTTCTGAATAAATCTATAAATATGTAAAAAAAAAAAAAAAAATCAGTATGGGACTTAGATTAATTTTTGATTGAACCATTTGTCTCTCAAAATGTATAAAGCCTAATGAGCCTGACAGTAAGAAAATATATTTATATATAACATATCTGAAAAACTTCTGCTAAGTGACTATGTGACTTGTTTTATGTTATTTTTTTTTCACTTTTCAATAGCAAATAGCTGACAACAATCTTGATGAAACAGCTAAATTTAGTCACTAGCATTAGTAGTTGACTGTAGCTTATAAATAATTTCTCAAATATTAAATAGATAAAATAATATTGGTATTGACCTTAAGTCCACATATGTAATTCATAAATAAACATTGTTTTGACTGCTCTGATGCAGGAGCACCTCCGGATCACCCAGTGGGAGTAGAGAAGGATGTTGGGCCAACAAACCTGTCAGCAGCTTATTTTTTTCTTTGCTTTATCTGTTGCAGATGAGTGATGTGACTGCAGGGGGCGCCACAGTATTCCCAGATGTAGGTGCAGCTGTTTGGCCTAAAAAGGTAACAGCACACTAACACTTTATTTACTTGTAACATGATCGATTTAGCTGGATTACAAAATACCACATATGTTTGTCAAAACAATTTTAGACATTCAGATGTAATAAACACTGAATGGCTTTGAGTTTTGTAGCATGCATTGATCTATAAGATAGTTCTTTCTAAATTATATAGATAATATATATATATATTTTTATTATTTTTTTAATTGAGAGTTGATGTATGAAGTGAAACCATGCTAAGTCAGATTCATACAGATGGAGAGTGGCCGCTAACATCTACCATTGGTTGCAGGGTACTGCTGTGTTCTGGTACAATCTTTTTGCCAGCGGGGAAGGAGACTATAGCACCCGGCATGCAGCCTGTCCGGTGTTAGTGGGCAACAAGTGGGGTGAGTTCCTCTTTCGAAGTTCAACCTTCGCTCTACATTAATGACACACAGGATTAGTCTCAGTGGATAACTTCAGACTTCAATGCTTGGATTTTCTGCTTCTTCATTTGGGTCCTTAACGTTGTATTAATTGCATATGTATAAATTGTAAATGTACATATGGCGTGCTGCTTTGCTGAAGTAGTTACACCGCTTTAACTTTTCCACATTTTATCACTTTATTTCTTTTAGTTTTAATGTGTTTTGTTGGGATTTTATGAGACCGATCGAAAAAGGGTAGGGGATAATAATGAACCTGAAAGAATTTGTGTTACAAATTAAAATCTTACCAGGTGTGCTACAGTAAAAGATGCAATCATTTGGGGATATGCCTCTTTGTTTCTGTTAAATACTTCAAATTCAGTCCAGTTGGATAATTAGAATCTGTCCAACTGACAAGAAACTGTCAGTTGGATTTCGGTCTGAGCTTTGACTAGGCCATTCTACCATATGAATATATTCTTTTTCTAAACTATTTCATTGAAGTTCTGGTGTTATATTTAAGATTGCCGTCCTTCTAGAAGTGGTTTTCTTCCAAGAGAGTCTTGTTTTCCCATAGCATGGTGCTGCCACCACTATGTTTCACAGTGGGAATGATGTATTCAGGTTGAATTTCAGTGTTAGCTTTTCACTTCACCCTCTTTTTTTGCACCCTCTTTCACGTAAAATCCCAACAAAATGGGTTGAAACGTTTGTGTAGTACATAAGCTAATGAGAAAAACATCAAAGAGTATGTAAACGTTTGCAAGAATAAAGTAACTAACTAACTAGAATATTCTCAAGATGATGTTTTTCTGTCTTCCAGTATCGAACAAGTGGATCCACGAACGAGGTCAGGAGTGGCGGCGACCCTGCGGCCTGAATGAAACTGAATAATGTTTTTTTTTAATGAAAAACACAACCATTCCCATTGAATCCCTTACCCCTCGCCTCATTCTTGTAAACCACCGAGGACCAGAGAACACTGCAACACGTCACAGATGATCCATGGGGTCCAAATGGATCCATTCCTCTCTCCCTGTCTGACTGTCAGCAAACAGTCGGTTCTGCTCCTCACCTGTTTTCTGTCTGTGAGCCCGGAGATTGTTTTGATAACATCGAGCCCCGTGGAAAACGTCTGCGTTGCCGTGACAGATAGCATGTTCTTAGGGTCGTCGGATTGGTTTTGAGAAACACTCGAGCTTTGTTCACTCCCATGAGTCTTTCTTTGCACTCTGAATGAACTCCAGCTCTCTGTGGTGAGGTTATCCTTCAGTTTGTGACTGCAGGGGCCAGTTTCCCTCTCTTTAAATTGAATGGTAAAGGATTTGTTTTGTTGTTGTTCTTGTTTGCATTTTTATGTGGCCTGTTTGAATTATTTTGTTTGACTGATGTGACCCTAGACCCTTAGAGTTTTTGGAAACTGTAACGTTTTAAACAGTAAAAAAAAAAACGTAACAGTTGTAAAGTGTGAAACTGTAGTAGGTTTGCTGAATTTTCACTTTTAAATCTCAAACATTTTTAAACTTCATACAGTGTTTAATTAAAAACCTTAGATGGTGCATGAACAAACAAAAATCTCCCTGTATCACTGGTATAAGGAGCATTCAGAGCAAAGTTTTCATCTTTTGCTAAATCTATGCAGTACTTTATTGCATGTCGCACATTATGCTATGTGCCGAGCTTTCCCCCCAGTGTTTACACTGTGACTTCACTCTAAAAGTTATAAATGAGGTTGTGCATAAACAAGGCGTGTTTATAAAGTCATACAAAATCCCATCTGCATACACTCCAGTGTAGTCTGTTGTACTGTTTCATGAGTTCAAGTTGGTGTTTAGTTATCTTTCATAAAGTTTGATGCAAAATCAATAATTGTCAGCTGTTATTAAGTAAATAAGAGCAATGGAACAAACACTAACCATCACAGCCTTAAAATCTCTGTTTTTTTTATTGATTGTGGTATGTCTGTAAGTGTGGAAATATTTGGATTTTCCAGTGATGCTTTTTATTTATATGTCCCAAGTCAACTTTTAAATGTCTCTTCTATAATAAAGATCTTTTCCTGACAGAAAAAATAAATTGTTTATCTGTCTTTTGTTTCAGGAATTGGGTCTACTTTCCCTTATGTTTAAGGGAAGGTAGAGTGACATGACATAACATTCACTATAACTGCAGTTTCTGATATGTTCATATTTAATAAATGTCAATTGAAATGTGAACAAGGTATTTTTTTCTGCATATCCAGTCAATGGGGGGTGGCCGTTCCTCTGTGTAGTGAACACAGTTTAATATGGCTTATTCTATTTGGTAACTTGGTGAATCAACATGTATTAATATATTTAAAAAATCAATATTTCAATTAGAAAGGAGAACACAAATACATCTAAGCTAAAAAAAAAATAATTGCTGGTATATTTAGATTTATTTACTGACAGGAAATAACTAGCTTCATTCAAAATTGAGAATCTATTTTGGGAAGAAAAAAAGAACTAGTTCAATTATTAGGCAACCTCTTCTGATAAGCAGCATTATATAAAAAAAAAAACATACATACTTTTTATTATTCCCAGCAGGCTTTGTCAGAGTGTGCATGGGGCCTCAGAAGGAGGGGCTCGCCCAGGGTGTCATTCATTCAAGAACCGCCACTGGTTTAGGACTAATCACAGAGTCATTGGCTCATCCAGCCTTCTGTGAGGTCGGAAGGACAAGGCCGAGCGGGAGGCACAGAGAAAGAGGGGCAACAGCGGCTCTTAGAAGAGAGGATAAATTCACATAAAAGCTTCGAGAAAAGAGACAACAAAGCGGGGCAAGATGATGACCCAAATAGAGACAACGGTGCACTATGATAACGGGTACGAGGAAGAATACATGCTACAGGAAGAAGAATGGGACAGGGACATGCTGCTGGACCCCGCCTGGGAGCAACAGCAGAGGAAAGTATGTCTGTTTCTTTAATTATGAAACTGGTTTCGCTTACTTTGCTTACTTTTAAGAAAAAAATAAATAAATAAATAAACAGTGACAAGTGGTTTTGTCATTGTCAGTATTATAGTTTTAATTTTTAAAAATCTGAATCAATTTTAGTTTTTCTTAAAAATTAAATGAACAAGCCATTGCCAAACATCAAGCAGTCAACTTACTGTACAACTTTGGAAAAAAGATCAATTGTAATCCCGGTTAACATCTTTTCAAAATAAAACACCCGATGGAATAATCCATATTAAGGCGTCCCAGAAGTGTCAAAAATTATAAGAATAATAATATGAAAACCATATAGATTTTTATAAGTTTGTTAATATTCATTTAGAATGGGGAAAATACACATTAACAACTGACTAATTCAATTAATATGTTGATAAATATATGCCATACAAAAATAGTACTGTTCCACTCTACATTTCATTGTTTCATTGGTTTCATATCGTTTGATGTTGAGGCTGACTAACAGCCTCAACCTCCAAAGTCACTACTCTCCTCCAGATAAATTTCCTTAAGTGGACTTATGTTAGCCAGTCTATTTGATAAGATACAGTGACAGTTTGAAGTATTCCCTGCTGCGAAGGATTTCACCTTTATTTACACAGGTCAATGTCACTGGGACATGAGCTCTTATTCTCAAGAGCAATCAGTGTTAAACAGACATAAACTGTGTTAAAATAACCCATAATCACTGAAATTCATCCAAATTACTGAAAAATATCAGTAAAAAATATAATTTAAAATCTTTAAAAACAGGAACTAAGCATAAAGAACAGAAACACAAATCTATTGATCAAATGTCTAAAACACTTCTTATTACTTAAATTTTCACTTTTTTCCCCGATTAGAAGTTGAAAGAAGACTCCTAATTGTTATTTTACCAAAATTCAGTACACACTGAAAGGGAATATAGGAAAAAACCTTAAAATGTCAGTTATTCATTGTAATAAAATTATACCAATGTAACAGTCTGAGGGGACAATTAAGGCCTGGGAACTAAAGAGGTTTTAATTCTGTGATGAATAAACAAACAAGGCCGACTTCTGTGAAGCGCTAACAGTATATAATTTTACCATAATCAATTTGAGGTAGAAAGATGACTGTGATTAGCAATCAAATGGTGAATACAAATGTGTTTGCAGATAAAAAAAAAAAATACCATAGTATACACAAAGGACCTATGATGAGCTTAAACAATTATAAATAATGCAAAATGAGCACAACTAATTAGAGATAATATGCATTAGACAACTAAAGCAATATTTCACATAAAATGTAGCAGTGACACGTGATAGTTTTCAGAAATGTAATTTATTAAAGCAGAACTCATTCGCTAAGGGTTTATTTTGAAAGGCGGCTCTCACAATTTCCGGCGCCGTTCTTCTTAAGTGACGTCAGCTTGCCGGAGTCCAGTGAGGGCGGCTTTTTGACGGACGGATGCGGCGGGTACCAAACTGTCTAACAATAGCCGCTCCAGCGGCTCCACAGACCGCTGCCTCTCCACTGATACGCCCGGAATGCGAGCTGTCAACAGATGCTTCCAGCACATGGTGACGCTCTCCGGATCAGAATGGACGCTGCGTCTAATTTTAAACTGGGGACCAAAAGGCATTATAGTGGGGTTAATCCAGCGTCCTTGGGTTGGGGAATTCTTTTGTTTATAGAGACCGCGCAGAAATGTATTGGAGTTTACCAGCACCAGCTCAACCCGATATAGCCTCGGCCTCCCACACTGCCAATTGAGGTCTTTCTGAGCTTTAAGACTTGGCTTGGGCCTTAAAATCTCCAACACCGCCATGTCCTTTATAACCCCTCTCACGCCCTCACTGACAAAAAAGTGTATTTTTAGGAATAAGCTGAATGATAGTTCCGTTTTTTATACTTTTTCTTTTTTTTTTTGCAGCTATAAAGTTGTCTTGTGCTCACCTCAGAGTAAGCATGAAATTCTCATTGTGTGGTAACTGTGACTACACAGCAGCATCACTGCATTTAAGCTAAAACAAAAACATCTAAAATTATACACAACTCCGTAAAAGGATTCACCTTCTTCCACACTTTTGATGAAGTACTTATTTATTTATTTTTTTTTGTGACACATATACTTATTTCTGATCTTTGAACAATATGAGAACTTGACAATATACAAAAGTGATTGTGTTGCTGTCACACAGGGGTAAACAGTAATTAACCACATTTTTAGGACAGCCGAGATAATTTTTTTCTAGACACAGTCAGGTCTGATTTCTGCCAGCCCTACAGAATCAAGAAATAATGTAAACAGCACCTATCTGACAATATGAATTAAGATGAAGAAAACAAGGAACAGTGGCAAATCTTTTGTCAACAAGGCTAAAATAAGCAGGTTTTAGGTTTTGGTGGACATTAAATTTTTTGAAAGAGACCAGTTTAGTTTGGATAGCTTTTCTTCTCTTAAAAAATGTTATCAAGTTTAAAAACTGCTTTTTGTGTTTCTCAAGATTAATTTTGTTTCTGAGATTAACATTTGCTTGATTGACTTAAATTGTTAATTGCGGCAAAAACGCAAAAAAAAAAAAACAGGAGAAATTGATGAGTGGGCAACAGTTTTTCCACAGAAGTCAGGTTCATTCAACTCAACAAAGCAATTATTTCAGATGAAAATGTTTGAGAACAGTCCAATTGATATTTGCACAGCAGTAGACCTGAACAAGACCGAGTTATTCTGTTTCGTCCACACAGCTGAAAAACATTTGAATTATTCTTGCACTTCCTCTGGCAGTCCACAGGAATGTCGTCAAACTGCAGGAGCAATATTAAGGAAAATTTGAGCATTTTTTTGAATTTCCCAGTTACAGACCCATGCTTACTTGAAAGTGATTTGTGCTGGTGCACATGTGTACAAAATAAACAGAGTGGACACTGCATCACTGAATGTTTCACCCATTAATGGGGAACTTCCTTCATGGGGCCCCTCGCTCGTCAATATGCAGCATGAAAGGGAAATTGTCTTGTGGATTTAAGTAATGATGTGATAAATCAGGAAAAATATGAGTGAGGAATTTTTTTTTTTCTAGCCTCTCTGACCCCATGAGTACACAGAGGCACTAGTCACTCATTGGATGTATCTCACCAATATTTTTAGCTCCAATCGTCACTAGGCAGTGGTTTGGGAGAGGATGAGGAGGGCGGCTCGGAAAGTGGCCACCAGTGTTCTGCAACTGCGACTGCGTTCAATTTGGAGGACTAGCAGGCAACGTTTTTTTTTTTTTTTTTCTAAACAAGTAGGACAGCCGTCCAATGTCACATACACCCAGGGGAGGGTTCACTCAGTGTGGAATGTGATGCCCTTCACTCTGTAAGCCTGTAATATTCTGTTTTTGCACCGGCACCCAAGGGAGAAGCTTGAGTGACTGGATGGACATGCAAATGCAGTCCTACTGGGACCAGGCATGCAAAAAGTGTTCACATATTCTCATTCAGTGCAACTTTGCTGTTGGTGCAGATCCTAGTGGCAAATTACACTACTCTTTAGTAGTAAAAAATTATCCGATTTTACATATATTTCATTAATTTTGTGTGGAAATAAAATAAAATTAGACTCAGCTGAAAGACAAATTACATAAAACTTGTTTGATGTAGATCAAAGTTAAAAATATAATTTTAACTGCTTAATTGCTAAGTATTTCTGCAACATGAAACAAGTGAACTTCAAGTCTTTCCTGAATGACGTTTTACTGCTCACCACTGCTGACACTTCTCATGCTAATGTTTGTATTTCTTTGATGTTAGACCTACTGATTCAGATCTATTTTCAATAAATCAAAATCCATAAACCAGACTGTCACAGGTTATTTAACAAAACAAGTAGTTTTTAATCCAGTAGACTACAAAACCACCCACATTTATGCATATGCCCTTAATCATTAGGCTCAAAATGGATGTAGTTTTAATCGTAATACATTTTATTTGTAAATGAGTAAAGCAAATATAAAATGTGGTTTCCAATTTACTTTATTTATGTACTACTTTTTGCCTGCTGGTCATCTGTTAGAAAAGCTTAAAAAAAACAACAACTGCAGATCATTGATTGATCCATTTCTAATAAAAAAGCTGAGTCTGTGAAAGGCATTTAAATATGCCTGTGGTCCAGGAAGTATGAACAGTAAAGGTTAAAAAGTAATATGACTGCAAAAGCAATGCAAAAATGTACAGGAACAAAAGATTTCAGGATCACAGTTATGTGTTAATTCTTTTCATTATCCGTTTAAAGACATGCAGGAAATGTAGGAATGTTTCATCTAAAAGGATGAATAATTGTCTCTTTGAAAGGAAGGTAAAGCTCCACTAAGGCAATAACTCTAAGTTATTGCTTAGTTATTTAAATGCTGGTTTTCATAACAGTAGGAATCTTTTCATTCTCTGGAAAAGCTCCTAAGTACACTCAAGTTCTTCACAACGAAGTAACTGTAAAGAGATAAGATACCAGACACATTATAAGGGATTTTTACTCTCCAAACTAAATAACCTTTTATCTGTTTTCATTAAGATTCAGAAAGTTTAACTTAGTCTGGGTCTTGATTCCAGGTCCACAGATATACTGCAATGAAAGCAATCTCCCTGGAGGTATAATCCAAAGGCAATATATACAAGAATCACACCATCTGTTAAACCAAAATGACTTGAAACCACACACTAAATGCTGCGGAAAGTATTTGCTCCCTTACAGATTTCCTTTTTGTTTTTGTCACTTAAATGTGTCATACAATCAAATTTAATCAGATAAAGTATCTGATTAAATACTTTATCAATTTTCAGAGAATGTGAAAAGTTTTCAATTTTTTTTTTTATTTATCAGGAAAATAAGCTCTCCAAACCAAATGTTCCCTATATTAAATAAAAATTCCCCCTTCCTAACTGGTTGTGCCACATCTGCCAACATGTGGCACCATGTCTTTGTGATAACTGTGAAGGACTCTTTGATATAACTGTGGAGGAATTCTAACCCACTATACTTTGCAAAAAATAAAAAATCAACCACACTAAAGTACTTTCAAGCATGATTTGGCGTGGTAGTCAGATTTTCACTCCAGACTTTGACTAGGTCACCCCAAAACCTTTATTTTATTTTTTTGTGAGGCAGACAAAAAAGTACAAGTATACTTGGGTGTACTTGTGACTCAAGTACACTGAAGTGTACTGGAGCTTAAGGTCAAGAAATTATGGCAAGGTATGTTCCTTCATGGCTGCAGAGTTTCTCTTTTGTCTTATCAATCTGCAGAGTAATTTGCAGATCTCTTCAAGATGTTTGTTGGAAAATGTGTGATGACTTTTTGCTCTTTTTCGTCAGACTGGCCAGAAATGATTGTGAACATTTGCTGTTATTTATTTATTTTGCTTATTGTTCTATTAGGAACTTTACTGTGGCAGTGAGGCCTTACAGGGCTTTCTTGAATGAGTCATTCATGCACTCTTTCAGTAATTTTAGTAGGCCTGCTACTTCTGGTAAAGTTCACTGCTGTTACATGTTTCTTTCTTTGTGTATCATGGTTCTGACTGTGGCTTTGTGGACTTCCAGAACTTTAAAAATGCAGTTTAAACCCTTTCGCATTTCATGGATGTGACCTTGTTTCTCACCTGTTACTGAATTTCTTTATAGTGGTGCATAATGTGTTACCTTTTAAGATGTTTTTTTGCATACTTTGTGCAGACACACTGTTTCTGGCAGTAATCAGGTCTCAGGTCACTAGTAAAAATGAACCACAAATGTGGTGAATCCTGGTAATTTGTGATTTAATGTGTCCACTGCATTTTCACATAGGGTCAAGTATGTTTGATTATTTTTTTTCTCTGTAAATTATGTTTTGTACTTATGTGATTTTAAAATTTGTTTATTTTTCTGAAACATTTAATGCGATTTTATTCTTTTGCTGTCCAAAAGCGATAGCATTTGTTGTTATTTGCAAGACACCAACATTTTCATTTATTCTACATTATTCCACAATGTAGAATACATTTTAAGATTTGATTTTAAGTAATATTTTTTATAGTTTTTAAAGTTTCCTCCTTCTTCTTCTACTCCCTGAAATTTGACCTGAATTTATAGCCTTCTGTTATAGGTGCTATCTCTAGATATGTTCACATGTCGTATTATTAGTGGTATAATAGCAACAAAAATTCAAGGAGGGATATTTTCCTTGATGTTAATAGAGATATTTAGAGTTTATTTTTTTCCTTTTCTGTGTCTTATCGTGAGCTACAGCAGAGAGGTCTAAATTTAACGCCTTATATCAACTGGAATGCGCTCTGGCCGGTTCCCTGGCTTTCATCTGCACAGTGCTGAGAACTCTGCTGCCTGTTCATGGAGAGACTTTATAAAAATAGGAGAAAGACAATGATCTTGTCTTAGAATGATTTACAGCATTTTAGGCCTCTGCGTTCAGTACATGGAGTTTGAACGGTCTTTGCAGAGGAACTATTGTAGGGAAAGTTCAAAATGGACATCAGAGTGTCACTGAAGGATGGCCTGATTATAGAGTGTTGCTGTGAAATCTTGTTAAGGTGCTCTCACTGTCTGTTTGTGTTCAATATGCCTAATGCATAAAACTTATGATTGGACTTCTTGAACTTCATTTATTTCAAACTTTGGAGAGTTCATCTTGCAAACTAGGTCTAACAGAGGAGAGAAAAAGCTTACTATTAAATTAAATTCATAGCTGACTTGTGAAACCCTTTCTTATTAGACCTTCACAGCATGGTGCAATTCTCACCTGAGGAAGGCTGGGACCCAGATTGAAAACATTGAGGAAGACTTCAGAAATGGATTAAAGCTCATGCTGCTCCTCGAAGTCATCTCAGGTTTGAGCTCCTCAGGAAACTTCCTTTTCCTGTAAGTGCGAGTGATTTTCCCAATCCGACATTTTTGCTTTATCACATTCTGCCTGTAGGAGAGAGGTTACCTAAACCCGACAGAGGGAAGATGCGGTTTCATAAGATTGCTAATGTCAACAAAGCGCTGGAATTCATCACAAGTAAAGGGGTCAAACTGGTCTCCATTGGAGCAGAAGGTACCGTCACACAAATCACTGTACATCTCTGCACTGCTAAAGCTACTGTCATACAGCTTCCTATGTTACCATATGCATGATATTATTGAAGGTCCAAATGTAAAGAAATGAAGTTCAATTTGTGTTAGGTTCTATCTTTACTATAAGGTGTGTGTGTAGACTATGATGGACCCTGTTTGGTATAGTGCATGTACAGTAGGAAGAAGAGTGTAAAAAGTACATCATGCATAATGGCTGAATACTTTTTAGATCGTCATCTCGTTTTCAGTTTTTTTCAAACTCATTGATCTCCTGACTATGTTGGGTTGTAAGTTTGATGTTTAAACCAATCCATGAGTGCCCCCAAGTGGTTAAACAACTATTAAATGAAATAATAAAACAACTGGTTCAACCGGCTTACTATTGGAGCCACATCAAGCACTTAGCATACTGAAGTGAGTGAATTCAGTCAGTGTCTGCAAAGCATAGAATGGGGGTAGCAGTGCCGCCTCTGTCCCCTACGTATTACATTTTTAAATTGTAGAGCTCATAGTGCCGATCACATACAAACAGTGAGCAGCTTGACTGATGGAGATAAAACTACGTAGGGTATGGGATCATATGTAAGATAGTGGGGCATTGCTGGAGCATTATTTACTTAAAAGTCAACCAAAGACAAAGCATATATGCTTTGTCTTTGTGCATATATATATAGTGTATATATGCACTAAACTATTGTTTATGAAGTCTTGTGTATCTGTCTCTCTCATGTAAAAGGATTGTAACTGTTTTGCTATTGGATTGCAGAGATTGTGGATGGGAACGTTAAGATGACTCTTGGAATGATCTGGACCATCATCCTCCGCTTTGCCATTCAGGACATATCTGTGGAAGGTACAATTATGGATTTTTGGACATTAAGGATATTTGATCTTAATAGAGTGAAAACTGACAATAAAAAAAGCTAATTTATTGAACAAGATCTTGCCCCGATTTTCTGATGGGATGCACATCAGGACTCACAACTATTAATTACATAGGACTAGAATGCCACACTTTGGTTATTTAAGATTCCTATAATTTGTTTTAAAGACATTGTTGAGATGTTCCTGTTTTTAAAATGAGAGTAAATAATCTACCACCTTAAAGATTTCTTGTGTCTGCGTATTGGTCTGACCGGACATTGTTTTAGACAAGTTTCTGTCCATTATTAATCTCTTATTGTTTTCTGTTGTTATTGTTATTAATAATAATGTTTGTTTGATAACTGCTTTTTGTATTTGCTGAGGTTATTATTGTTTGATATTATGACTACTCAACTGTGACACAAACGCCAACCAAAAAAATCCAAAAGGGGGGAAATACTTTTAAAGTGTTTGTACTTAGGCTTTGCTTAAATGACTGTAGTGAGACTTTAAATATTTTTTTTTTCACGATGACAACTTCCAAGTATTGGTAACTGGTTATAATAACTACCTATATTTACTGATGGAGCCACTTAAAAAAAGAAGTTGTACAACTTAACTTATCAGTTAGTGGGTTCAACTGGTTGAGAAATCTTTTCACTGAGTTCAGGGATCGGTTTTCAGAAACAATTATAAAATAATTATTGGTGAATTGCCCCACAATTGTACAACAAATTTTTCCATAAATGTTTTAACATTGACATTTGTTTGTTATTATGTGAGTCAGAAGCTTTAATTTGGGACCCAATGGCCCAGTTGAGTCTTGTTATGAATGTAAAGACATTTTTTTTTTATAGGAAAATACAACTTAGTATATCATTTTATGCATTAAATTAGATCCATAGGAGTTTCAGAAATATTACTAATTCAGATGTGATTTTTACAAATGTGAAAAAGAGTTTGTGTTTATATAAAGACAGCAGCAGATCTATATTTCTAAGACTTTTGTACCTCCATGCCCTTATCTAAATAATTGATTAGTATTGTATCTGAAGAAAAAACAACCTCCTTTTCAATTTTTAAATTGTTTGTCTTGTCAGAAACATCTGCTAAGGAAGGACTTCTCCTGTGGTGTCAAAGAAAGACAGCTCCCTACAGGAATGTTAATGTCCAAAACTTTCATGTCAGGTGAGTTTCAGCAATAAAATCTCGCTGGTGAATCTTATTTATTCTTTGGTTGCAGTGTTAGTTTATGTTATTCATAGCTTGTGTATGTCCACACAGTCAAGCGCTATGGTCTCTCTTCGACGTCTTAAGCAAAAAATATTGTGTGTTGTGTAAAATTTTATGCATCTGCATGAAATGTACCATAAAGTTGAAGTTCTCAAGAACTTGAAAACTTGAGCATAGCATCAATGAAAAGTAGACAAGCGGAGCTGCTGCGTCATTAGAGCTTCCATTGTTCCTGCTTACTGCTGGAATTCAGCTGCAGAAAACTCACGTCTGACCTGACTTGTTGGTTTTTCTCTGCTTGTTGGCTGCTGAAGCTGGAAGGACGGCCTGGCTTTCTGCGCCCTGATACACAGACACAGACCCGACCTCCTTGACTTCTCTAAACTCAACAAGGTTCTGCGTGTTCGGTTCACCCCAACTAACACGCAGATTTCTGTAATATTAACACGTTTGACATTGTGTGAGCTGATGAAAAAAAGCAAAAAAAAACAAGGAGATTTATTTTTTTCCATTTTAATGATTAGGATTTGAGTTGTACAATCTTTTTTCTTTAATACTTCACATGGAGTGTTCACCTTCCTGCCTGCCTGGATTGTGTTATCATTGTGCTATTTAAAGTTTAGTTTCACAGGTAATCCCAGGTAATAACCTGTGGCCTAAACCTAAAACAAGTTTATTTGCTACTATTTAAGTCATTTTTACATTATGCATGTTGTTTGACTAATGGTTTTAATGACAACCTAATTTAATGACTGTTTCAGGCTAACATAGAACGTTTTTATCCTAAGTGCATTTGTTTAGTCTCACCTCATGCTTCATTAGCCTCAATCAAAGCTGTTTTGTTGCCACACTCTTCTTCCCTGAGTAGCATAAAGAAAAACTGTTTGTCTCTGTGCAGCCAATTGTATTCACCTTGAGACGAGATGTAATGGCCATGACCCTGAACGGTTGAGCATTTACTAGAAAGGGTCTTGACCAGTCCATCGAGAAATTATATTTACGTTTAGAAGAAGCTTTAATATTTTCACCAGGCTAAGACATGCTTGCGTTAGCATTATGTTGGATGGCAGTATTCTACTTCAAGTCTCTCATAATACAATGGCTTTCTTTAAAGCTCATATAAACTTACACTACCTGGTAAAAGTATTCATGCCCCTTGAACTATTCCCAATTTTGTATGTTCTAACCAAAAAAATTCAAAACATTTTCTTGGGATTTTATGCGCAATGTAAAGTAACACAAATTCTGAAATGGAAGCAAAATTATAATGTTTGTAATTATGAATCAAAAATGTGAAAAAGTGCAAAGGCTACAAATGCTGTTTCACCTTGTGAAAGATTATTGATAGTTAGATTGATTAAACCAGAGTAAATGCTCAGTCTTTTAATTTATGTGTGTCATATGAGAGCACAAAAATGGAATGCCTATTTTATTTTATTTTTTAAGATGTTTTATACAATTTTGAACACTGGAGAAACTTTTTGGATGACAGGTGAAACAGCTTCCATAAGTACAAAAGTCCAGTTGCCTCCCGTTCAAGCACCCGCGATTAAATTCTCGAGGTCTGAAAACGCATTAGATCTTGTGGCTAAGGAAAGCTGCATACCCATCCCCAAATAGCAACATTCACTTTACCCAGACCGAGAGTATCCTCATGCTGCAAACGTAGAGCAGGGGAACACCAGGCCTGGAAACGAAGAGTGACATTTTCATTTGTTTTGGAAACGGACGCACTCAGTTTTCAGCACACAGCTTATTGGCGTGACACGGAGTCTACCCTGAGCGTTCCCAGAAACATGAGCCTCAGTATTTGGAGAGATCAAACCGAGACTTACCTTTGGTATTGCCCATGTCGTCATGCCACACTCTCTTGTTCCAGGGTGCCAGTCCACAAATGTCAGTAAGACGTTTGCAGAATAATCGTCTTGGTAATTGTTAGTGAAATTGCAGGCAATTCCGCAAAACAGTGTCGATATCATTTTGTTTCTGCCATTTATCGTACATTTTAATGCGCTCTGTCACATTTCCGCCTGTCAGTTGTGCTCATGCTGCCAGGAGACAGTTACATTGTGAGCCGTGCAGCTGTTGAGTCTGGCTCTGCGGAAACATGTTCATGTTCATTAAGCTCGCTTCAGCTTACTGATACAACCCTTGTCAGACACTCGCACACAAACAACAAGCTCAGGGTATAGCCTTTTGTCGTTCATCTGTCTGTCCATCCCTCCATCCCACCAGTCTGCCACTCATCCTTCCATGCATCTATCTGGTCTACACTTGGATGTGTGAGCAGCTGGCCCTGTCATATAATGTAGCGCAGGCCACCTGTTACCTTTATAAAATACTCTCACAGGGACAATAGCAGCAGGATGATGGCACGATCTCTTTGCCGCACTCCTTTCTCCCTGATGGCCCACTTACCAGCAAAAGGGTGTGATGTCAACTACAAGCTTAGTTTTACAATTGGATGATTTACCTGAAAACTATTTACCCCAAACGCTGATTAAGAGTAAAATATGCAGCAATGGAAAAAAAATATATATATATGAAAACACTTTAAATTATAAGTTTCTCTGTTTTGACTTTTTTGAGTCTCTGAAATTCCAAGTAAAAATGTTGTATTTATTTGCAGAAAATGAGAAGTGGTCAAAATGATTAAAATTAAAAATAAAAAATAATAATACAGGGCTTTCAGACCTCAAATAATGCAAAGACAACAAGTTCATGTTCATTTAGAAACAACAATACTAATGTTTTAACTCGGGAAGAGTTTAGAAATTAATACTTGGTAGAATAACCATGAGGTTTTCATTGGGGTTCAGTGCAGTGGTCTCTCTAATTTTTTTTCCAGAGCTGTAGGTATAAACAGAACATAAAGCACAGTGGTCAAATATTAATAAAGCAAATATTTATTGACAAAGACAGTGAAAAAAAAGACAAATAACCTTTTTTTTTTCCCATATTGATATCATTGATATAAATGTTTACCAAAATAATTTTTACTTGCTAAATAGCAGAATATAAGGAATTTTTTTTTTTTATTAGTATCTTTTCAAAACGCTCTTCAGCTTTAGAAGTTTATATTCTCAAAGTTTTTTATGCATGCTTGAGTTAGTAATGAGGTCTACAAACTTGACCCTGTTACAGCAGTTCTATAATGAAGAATGGGCCAAAATGATTAAATATTGTGGGAAACTTGTGGAAGGATACCCTAAATGTTTAACCCAAGTCATACAGAGTACTCGTTAAATAATTGCCAACTTTTGAATTTGAGAACTAAATCATTTTCATGATTCTGGCATTTAAGTAGCATTAATAATTTTGGTAATCCCCACTGACTTAAAATAGAAGCAATGAGAAAAAAAGGTTGTTTTTTATACGGTAAAGCTACATGCTATAAAGAGTTCATTCAGACACATGCAGTGGACTGTGCTAAACTTTAAACCAGCTTTAGCTTCTATACATATTTGCATTCAAAGTAGCAGCATTTCTATTAATACTTTAAAGAGTTCCGAGTCTTAAGGTTCTCCGAACTTGTCCATAATAATCTCTTGTGACATCACATACTAAAACCATTAACAGGACCAAGTGTGTCTTTTTCAGCAAAAAAAAAAACTGTAGAAATTAGATGTCAGACAACTTCTACATCTCACATCTCTACGCCCTGACATTTCAAAGTTTTCTTTAAAAAGCTTGAGATAATCTTTAAAGCTGCATGAGAGGCATTAGATGAGCCAACATTGCTCACTGTGTGTCCTTAACCCTTATCCTTGTGTGTAACTATGCAGAAATTTGTTTACTATTTTTAGGATGATCCTCTGGGGAACCTGAACCTGGCTTTCGACATAGCTGAAAAACACCTGGACATTCCTAAAATGCTGGACGCAGAAGGTATTGTTCTCTGGAAGTGCCAAAAATAAAATAAAATTTTTAACTAGAGATGGAATGGTTTTGTGGCTAATTTCTGATCAACTGTGTTCATAACATTTTGATCTGCTAATTTTAATTTTACCCCATTCAGATTTTGTCTCTAACGGCCATTGATTATTTACGTGCATTTGGTTTCAGAAGCAAAATTACACAGTGCGAGAGAGCAGAAACAAAGACAAAACGGTTGCGGGAAAAAAGCTATAAACATTCTTGGTTCTCAAACTGTGACACAAGCCCCACTTGTGTACTTAAGTTGCCTCTAGTGGTACTCAGAGAAAATTGGGATAATTAGCTTTTTTATAAAGTGAATTTGGATTAATGAACTGTGATATAGAGTTAGAAAGCTGTAACAGCCAAACAATGGTTTGTTCATCATAAACCCACCGCCACAATTGATTGTAGCATAACTCTGAAATGTCTGTAGGCAGAGTGGCACATGCTGAGGTATTACTAGTTATTTAAAGCTTGAGAAACACTCCCTTTGACCCAAACCTCAGCCTCCAGGATGTTTTTGCTTAATTTACCTATAGAAACACTGTAAAACATCCTGTGATAATATACTTTCAATATCTAAAGAGGTTACTAAACCCAATATTTCCACTAAGTCATCAGTATTTCCAAATCGAACATACTCCATTACAGATGGAGGTTGAATAATTACAAGAGTAAAACTTAAGAATGTTGCTCTCATGCATTTATTAGATGATGTTGTCATTTGATAAAGCGTTTCACTCTGTGTTTTCAAAGTAGCAGCCAGCATGTCTTGGCTGGCAACAAATGTTAATTTTAAATAGTTTCCCAAGAAACACCGCACTGACATTTAAAATAGGTAATTCTAATGTTTTGAGTCTTTCCTTTGCTCTTTTATTGTTTTCTTTATGCAATTTCTACATATGTCTTCTTTTTATTGATGTATTTTCTATTTGTTTCTCTCTTTCTGCTCCGCTCGTATGCCTCAGATATCATCAACACCCCCAAGCCAGATGAGAGAGCCATCATGACCTACGTGTCCTGCTTTTACCACGCTTTTGCTGGAGCCGAGCAGGTATCAGTTGGGAATCCGTCCTGTTTCCACACTTTTTTATTTTATCCTTTCAAAGGCTTTCCAAACACATGGCGGGGTGCAGAAATAAGCTGTCAGTTAGGTTGCTGATTAGCCTAAAGGCTGTGAGCAAAATGTTTTTTTTAAATGTATTTATAATGATATATCGATGGGGGACAAGCCTTGCTGCTTTACTCTGCAGATTTAAATACGTTATTGTCATGCTCTGCTCCCTCAGGCGGAGACAGCGGCCAACAGGATCTGCAAGGTGCTTGGTGTCAACCAAGAGAACGAGAAACTGATGGAGGAGTATGAGAGACTGGCTAGTGAGGTAAAGTTTCCTGTCTTTTTATTTGGATCCATAAAAGTAGCTCGGGGGGTAAAAAAAAAAAAGACATCTCAGTTCTTTCTGTATTCTATTCCATCATACTGAGGCTCCCTGGAGAAGAAATGAATTATTCATCAAAGTTTTTCTTAAGAAGCTTTCCGGGCCTCCAAGCTAGCTACATTTTGTCTCTGCATGCCCCAGCTGCTGGAGTGGATCCGTCGCACCACTCCCTGGCTGGAGAACCGGACACCGGAAAAAACCATGGCGGAGATGCAGCGGAAGCTGGAGGACTTCAGGGACTACCGACGCCAACACAAACCCCCGAAAGTTCAGGAGAAATGCCAGCTGGAGATTAACTTTAACACCCTACAGACCAAGCTACGCATCAGCAACCGTCCTGCTTTTATGCCTTCTGAAGGGAAGATGGTTTCTGTAAGTCGTAAGCTTCTTTTCTCCTCGTTATTATTGGAAAATAAGGGTGTTTTTTGGGGTTTTTTTTTAGCTTAAGTTATTTTGTATTTGGGAAATGAAGCATGTAGGCTACCAAACAAGAGTGATTTGAACACTTTTCTATAACGATTATTAAAAAAAGAAATCTATCATATACTTTTAATGTGTCCTCAGGATATAACCAATGCCTGGCAGGGCCTGGAGCAGGCAGAGAAAGGCTTCGAGGAGTGGCTTCTGACTGAAATTCGCAGACTCGAGAGGCTGGATCACCTGGCTGAAAAATTTCGTCAAAAAGCCACCAATCACGAGAACTGGGCCAGTGGTTAGTTCTACTTAGTTTTTCCAAACTGGGTTTCAGTTTGCTGCGACAGACTGGCGACCTGTCCAGGGTTACCTTTCCTCTCGCCCGGAACGTAGCTGGAGATAGGCACCAGCAACTCCCGACCCCATTAGGGAGAAGGGTGCACAGAAAATGGATGGATGGATGGATGGGTTTCAGTTTGATATTTGATATTTCTTTGAAATGTTCATGCAACACTTGAAAAAAGTATGAAATATTGAGTCAAAGTTATTTTGCTTTAAGAGTCATTTTTACAAATGTAGCACAAAACTACTCAATTTACCAGCAGAAGAGTTTCTCTCTTTAAACCCATGAAAACTAATTATGGAAATCGGTCTACATTTGAAAGATCCCCCTGCAGAGCTTTACAATCTACCCAATTGAATTTGGAGCAGGTAAATGCAAACCTGGGAAATTGCTAAAAAGAAACATCCAGGCAGAAAAGTGAATAAAGCCTCCAAACATCACGTACTGAAAAATATGAAAATGAACAGTGAACACATAAATGTTTGTAAGAGAACTGAAGGAAACTGGATTTATGTACAAAAAAAGGTAAATCATTAACACCTGAACAGCAGAGAACAAGGTTCAGATCACGCTCTCATTTTAGATGTTTTTGGCTTCTGTTTATGTCAAACACCTTCACTTATTGGCTTCCTCAGGGAAAGAGCTGATCCTCATCCAGAAGGACTATGAGACGGCCACCTTGACAGAAGTTCGAGCTTTGCTTCGAAAACACGAGGCCTTCGAGAGTGATCTGGCAGCCCACCAGGACAGAGTGGAGCAGATTGCTGCCATTGCACAGGAACTGAAGTATGTGGTCCTCGTACCAGATGCTTGCACTCATCTGTCACTCTGAATCAGAGAGAGGAAAATACTAGGAAAGTAAACAAATGAAGGTTCTGTCTTGTAAATATTATATAAATTGCAATTTGGCGACAGTCTACACTTAGCCTATAGGGTTGAAATGATGAATAATAATTAACTGGTAATTGTAAAGTCCTTCTGTAACTCTACATTTAAAATGTTTGTGGGTTAATCATCTTTAAATCTCGAGCCATGTTCATTTTTTAAGCTCGGCGACATTATTAAAAAAGAAAAATCAAGTGACCAGTCGTTTTTTAAAAATCCATCAAAATCAAAATGAGCTTGAAATAAAAAAATTTTAAAAAAGCATGGAAACAATCATCAATATGCACAATAATAAAATGTTTAATCAAGTAAACTATGCAAAAAAAAAAAAGTATCAGTTCAAATGTACAAATAGTTATATAAACAGGTATATACAACAAAATGAGACACAATTAGTTAATTTTAAGTAAAAGTAAGAGTAAGATAAAAATGTATTTGCTTTTTGTAAAATCTATATTTTGAGCTACCCACAGGTCTTCATGAAAGCTGCAATGAAAGTGAGAGATGTATTTTGTGCTTCAGCTTTAACTCTAATTTGTCAGACAATAAACTTACAACAGATTCTAAAATGCAAAGGTAGCCAGTGGAGAAACTCTAAAATTGTTTTGCTGTAGGCTTGCTTCTGTTTCAGCATAAACAACAATAAAAAAATATTATCTTTCCCCACTTTTAAACTTTAAACAAATAACAAAATAACATATTTTGTTATTTTTAGAACAAAATATGTTCTAAAAAAATATGTTTTTAGAACATATTTTGTCACTGAATTTTATCCGAGCAGTAGGAAGGAAAGGCTTTTCTTAGAGCCTGTCGGGATTTCAATCAGCAGTGAATGGCAGGCACCTGTGTGTGGTTAAGCTCTCAGTCTGAAATTGGCTACCGAGTGTTTCTGGTGATTATTTAAGTGACGTTGCGACAAAGGCAAGAGAAGGTTCAACTGACAAGCTAAATGGCCTCCTGGGTTTGTGCAAGGTATGTGGACTGGTTTCATGGCAATCTTTTTTTATTCAAGTCAAGTGTTCTATGTTTTAAGATTTTGACAGTGCATTTTACTTTTTCTAGCCAGTTGTTCCTGGTTGTTCTATTCAGCTGGAGTGTCTACACTGTTCCTGTTCAAAATGGTGGGTTTTGTAATTTTTATTTCTTTCCACAATTTCTTTTCTTTTCCTTTTTTTTTTTTTTTGTATATTAACTTATTTTCTCTCAACAGACTGGGGACAGTCTCCCAGGAGAACTGGGAAGGTGAATCCTGGACACCAAACTGCTAAGACTGAAGGCTCCCGTCCAATGTCTTCTAATCCAGTTGGTACTTCTGTATCATGGGTGGTTGTTAGACCCCAACGCAAAAGCTCATTTGTGCGACCCTCCAGTCAAATACAACCTGCGGTCTCTCTAGTGCCTAACCCTCCCAAACTCCTTCCTACTCTGAAGCCAGAAGGACCTGCTAGTCTGTGGTCAACTGGAGTGTCAAAGGAGCTTCCCCTCCCTGTTTCTGATCCTGAAGGTCCTGTGGTGTCGCTGCCAGTTGCATCTCTGACAGAGCTTTCACCCCATCCAAAACTACAAAATCCTTTTGAGATTCTAGAACTCACTCCTCCCCCTCCAAATCCTAAAGAGTCTCCAGTTTCAGTTGTTGACCCTCCTGAAAGTCTTCCTTTGCCACCTTCAAATCCAGAGGGTCCCGAGGTCTCGTGGCTGGTTGACCCTGCAAAGAAACTTCCTTTTCCTTCCAATCCCCAAATGCCGCTGGTCCCCTGGAAAGTTGGCCGTCTTGAAACTTTCCCCCCTCCTCCTCCAGTTCTAGACTGGTCTACAGATAACTGGTTGGCTGATCATTTGCTAAAGGCTCAAACCCTCCCTGATACTCCAACAAAAGAAAAAGTTGCTCATCCACCAACCTCAGAGGATGCTGCTGTAAGCTGGGTGGTTCAGCCTCCCAAAAGGAATTTGCTTCTTCAAAGTGCTGATCCTTTGGGGTTGACCACTGACGAACCTGAAAGTGACCCATTCAGAGCTGCTGTTGCACAACTTGAAGAAATGCCTCTAGAACACTTTGCCTCTTATCTTCCACCCACACCTGACCTCAACCTTCCACCTGTTGCGTCAGAAGATCCTTCTCCCTTGAAAGGAGGCCCAGAGCAAGGCGTATCAGAGGGTGAAACTGAGCCCCTTGCATATCAAGAATCCTTTTATCCGGGTGGCGAGTTAAGCCGCTATGTCTCCCTCTATGAACATGGGGACTCGGAGCATGAAATGGAAGACTCTGTCATTCCAATGTACCTTTACAGTGCAGGAGGGATGCCAATTGGAGTTGTGCCACTGCCATACCTGAACCAGGTTGTGCCAAACATGTTTTACTTATTCTTGACTGGGTGGCTTCCTCATGGTACTGTGTCACACATGCAGACAAACTACGAGGCTGGTGGAGACTATGCAACTCAAGTTGGCTATGGAAAATACCCTTTCCCTGCAACTGAAGGCCCTGGTATTGACAGCCAAGCTAAGGTTTCTAGCTAGCAGTTGTAGGCTTACTGAAAAGCTGACTATCAAGTCCAGAATTAGATAATTGAGGGTTAAAGGCAGCAATAGAAATTTCTGCAGTTTACACCCATGGTCTTGACTTGAAGTGGTTTAAAACTTATAATAAAGAGGTGAAAAGCAACATTGACTGTTTGTGTGGTTCTTGAAGTGCTTCAAAGTTGTCTAAAAGTGTTTAAGAACTGTAAATTTGGATCCAATATTTATAAATGGCTTCTGTTAAGAGAGAGTATCTTGACATTTCATGTGAACTAAAGATTAGTGACCTTAAGTCCAGCTTGTTCTGGGTACTACTTTGTAGGTGATTGTGGTCATAAAACTTTTTTTATATATATACATTTTAGTGAGCTGGATTACCATGACATTGCCTCTGTAAACCAGCGTTGCCAAAGCATCTGTGACTTGTGGGATAAATTGGGAACCCTGACTCAGAAGCGGAGAGAAGCACTAGAGGTGAGACAAAACCTATCCTTACTTGTGACGAGATGTAATTTAAGGCTTTCCATTCCTGAAAACATGCCAAATCTCCACTAGAGGGTGCTGATGTTTAAGAAACACATTTGCACATCTATGTAGAACCTACCCAGGGTCCTAATAACCTGAAGAGATTAAATAACTTAAAAATTTCAGCTGTAGAGTACAAATGTATTTTTTTCTGAAAATGTGGCTTATGTCTCACTAGTCACTTCCTCTGATCTAAGCTGGTCATTCCAGACCTGCAAATGTGTGAAGGCCTGGGAGAAGTGCCAAGGATTAGATCTGAATGACAGTGACAGGGGTCGTTTCTCTGTCCAAGCCCCTGCTCCACATCATATTCATGCCTGTGGGGAAGAGGCTTCGTCACTAACGACCGAGCCAGAGTTTAGTGGGTGGTGGGGATTAGCGTGGCCAAAATGGCATAAGACTCCCTCACCCTCTCCTCCCACCTTCTGCTTTAAGCAAAACCGGTGAGAGGATGTTTGGATTTTAGAAGTGCCTTCCTCTGTGAGCTTGTTCAAATTGCCACATTACAAATACAAACTTGTAAGTTATTGGGCTCTACGTGGCGAATCAACTATAAAATAGTGCTATGTTTATTGAGAATTAAACATCTTTTTAATATGTTTTTTTTTTTTTTACAGTTTGCCATGCTTTGTAGATGCAACTTTTGCTACTGCTGAAATGATTTTGAAAGTTATTTACAAAATGTAAAATAGTTTAGGGTAGATCATTTTGGATAGAGATCAGTGAATAGCAAGTTTAAAGTCCTGCTACATATTCTCAATTGGAGTTAGATCTTTAGCTGCTTCATTGTAATTAATTTAACTAGTCATCTTATTTAGAGATATGAGTACAGAGGGCTGAATAAAAAAAAAAATGCCTGCTAGATTTTTATTTTAAATGTCTACATTACATAGCAAAGTTCTTGTATTTTAAAACCATACAGATCCTTGTGTCTACAACATAAAATCTCCTAAAAATGTGTCAGTTGTTTTAATGTGAAAAATATAGCAAGAAATTCAAGTGGTATATATATTTTTGACCTGGGTAGCATTCCATATGTCATGTTTTGATTCTGAAAATATATATCTTGTAATCCTCTCAGCGTGCAGAGAAGTTGCTGGAAACTATTGACCAGTTGTTCCTGGAGTTTGCAAAGAGGTCAGCTCCCTTCAACAACTGGATGGAAGGAGCCATGGAGGATCTGCAGGACATGTTCATAGTTCACACCATTGAGGAGGTCCAGGTAGGACTACGGCACTCCCCACGTTTGTATGGCCCTCTCGTTGATAAAGTACCAAGCAAGACCAACACCAGTATATCTTCTCCAGAGTCTAATTGCTGCTCATGAGCAGTTCAAAGCCACTATGCCTGAGGCAGACGCAGAGAGACAAGCCATTTTAGGAATCCACAATGAGGTGCAAAAAATTTCCCAAAGCTACGGGATTAAGGCCAACATTATCAACCCTTATAGCACCATAATGACGGAGGAGCTTCTTAATAAGTGGGAGAAGGTAAGTTCAGTTTTAAAACCTGCGCATGCATGCATTATCTTCAATTGTTGGCATTCAGCTGGTGGTTATTTCCCTGTTTGAAAGGATTAATTATGAGAAGAGGTGCATAGGTGTTGGTGTTTAAATGCAGTAATTAGGTGATGAAATCCATTTGTAAGTGTATAATGTGTAAAATCATGTACATACTTAAAATTAATCTCTTCTTAGGGGGAAATTTCTCAGCTTTTACCATTAGTAAATAGCTTCTGTATGTTTCATAGGTAAAGAAGCTGGTTCCTCAGAGAGATGGTTCCCTCCAGGAAGAGATGGCACGCCAGCATGCCCACGAAAGGCTGAGACGTCAATTTGCTGCCCAGGCCAACCTGATTGGACCCTGGATTCAGGCCAGGATGGAGGTTACCAAAGCTTTAATATAAAATATTCTTTTTTTTTTTAATGCCGTACCATTCACATGCAAGGTTCTTCTAGGATTTTAGCTGATAATTAAATAATTTAATTAACCACTTTTTTTATTTTTTTTACGTGATGCTTACAAAACTTTATCAATTCCTTCATACTCTGACAATTTTTCTGTTAGTGGCTTGTGGTATCTTTGAGAAAACTGTCTGAATTTAAAATTAAATTGCCCCTGTTGCACACAGTGATTTTTTTTCTGGACAGGAAATTGGGCATTGCTCTCTGGAGATTGGAGGCACACTGGAGGACCAGATGACCCAGCTGAAGCAAATGGAGCATGTGATCATTGCATACAAGCCCAACATTGACAAGTTGGAAGGAGACCACCAGTTAATCCAAGAGTCGCTTGTTTTTGATAACAAACACACCAATTACACCATGGAGGTACAGGACAGGGCGGATTAGTTCTGAATATATGTAAAAACATGAATAGAATGCTTTAATTGCATGTGTTAAAATTTATTTCTGAACATATTTACAGATATGTGTGTGTCTAGGTGCTTTGCCAAGGTGTCATTACTGCCGAAAACTTTTCATAGTTTTTCACACTACAACCACAAACCTCACTATTTTTACAAGGCTTTTTTTGAGGGTTGGACAATTCAAATTGGTACTTATAGTAATTGTGAAGTAGAAAGAAAATTATACAAGATTTTCAAAATTAATTTGAAATCTGAAAAGTTTGGCATGCATTTCTATTAATCATTTCAGATTTGGGTATGTTTAACCAGTTTTGCACATCTAGACAGACTTTTTTTCTCTTTATTCTTTGCTAAAGAGCTCAAGCTCAGTCATATTGCTTTGATTAAAAGTATCTGAACACGAGCTTTCAAAGCTGTGCATTTTCTATCATTTGGATATGCTTTAATCCAAACCATAGTGTTGCTGACCTGGCTGTATGTTTAGGTTTTCTGTCCTAAAGGAAGTTGCATTTCTGGCCTAGTGCTATTGCTAAGTATTTTTTCCAACCCTTTTGGATTTTTCCATCAGCTCTGACCAGTTTCCATTATCCGCAGAAGACACACATGGTGCTGTCATTGGTTGTGATGTTTCTCGGACGGTCAATTTCAGTTTCTCTTGACCAACTTTAATCAACTGCTTCCACATGTTTGCTGTGACCCCTAGATGGTGGCAAACTAGATTTCCTGTCACAATGACTTTCTACTTGCAACAATATGTGGAGAAGAGAACTTATAAATGTCCTGTCAACATACTCTCTCATGTGAGCTGCAGCTCCATCATACTTACTGTGGGACTCTTGTTGGCCTCTAGTTTTTGAATCCTGCCATGGGGTCTTTCTGCATTGAGTTTTCCTATTTATTTGTGGGTTCTTTCCAAGTGCTCTGGCTTCCTAGCACATCCCATCAATATAAGTGTTAGGTTAATTGGTTACTCCAAATTACTCTTTGGTATGATTATTTGTGTGCATGTTTGTGCATCCCATTTATCTCTGTTTTGGCCTGTGATGGATTGGCAACCTGCTCTATGCCCTACGACTACTGGAATTACTTGGATATTAATGATAATCATATTTTGTAGATGGTTATCTGTAATACTATATGAAAAGCTCAAAAAAAATATTCTGGGTTGTGTTGGTAATATAAAATTACATTAAAATATGTTGATGTTTGTGATTGTAACATTAGAAAGATCTTAAAAAGCGTAAGCTATATAACACTTTTCTTAGGCACTGCAGTGTTTGAAAAACACATCCATCTAGTATTTTCAGATATGCCCTTCTTCTATTAACATGTTTGCTCTGCCTCCACAGCACATCCGTGTGGGATGGGAGCTGCTCCTCACCACCATCGCCCGAACCATTAATGAGATTGAGACGCAGATCCTGACCCGGGATGCCAAGGGCATCAGCCAGCAGCAGATGAATGAGTTCAGATCTTCTTTCAATCACTTTGACAGGGTACAACCTTATACCATTCTTACTCCAGGGGTCATTTTCTGGCTGTCTGAGTTGATGATGAAAAGCAGCGGCAACAATACAGGAGCAGGTAGCGACTTACTCCAGTTTCCAGAGGAATCCTTGTACCTGAGGGCAATACCACCCATGATATTCCTCTTGAGTTTTTATTTTTTTAATCTTTAGCAGCTTCAGGGAATATGCTTATCGTAGCATGCTGCTGTGACTTGAATTTTCCATCTATTTCTAGCTTTTAGTCATGTTCTGCACCATCCTACTGTTAATTTCTGATATAGGTAATCAATAAGGTTTCAGCATTTATCACATTGGCATGACATTCAGTTTCAGTTAAATTATTTTACCACGGTAGCTCTAACCGTTCAGTGCTATAAAGCCAAATTCACTGACATTACAACAGTTGATGCTGCAAGATTTTTTGACACAGACTCTGCTTCATTGTGTTGCTGCCAGAGACTGGATGATCCATTCAATGTAGCACATGAAATTCTTTAATATTTTCTGACTTCTCTGTTCCCTTTACATTTGGTTTGTCTGACTGTAGAAGAAGAATGGAGCAATGGAAACGGATGACTTCCGAGCTTGCCTCATCTCAATGGGTTATGACTTGGTATTGCACGTCTTCCGTTATCAGCTGTTTCCATTCTTGTCCACTGTACGCGAAAGCTTGCATGCTTACTCTGAAATCATATCTGCTTCAGGGAGAGGTGGAGTTTGCACGCATCATGATGCTGGTGGATTCAAATGCAACAGGGATCGTCTCTTTCCAGTCTTTTATCGACTTCATGACCAGAGAGACGGCTGATACAGACACTGCCGAGCAGGTTGTGGCATCCTTCCGGATCTTGGCAGCTGATAAGGTGTGTGGGTTTGAGCTGCGGTGGCTGGCTGGCTGGCACGGGAACAGATATTTTAAGCTTTTCTTTTCCAGTCACCGTTTCCATGCCGTCGCCCTGCTTACCATCTAATATTGTGTTCATGATCTCAACATGAGAGTCAACATGCAGTACCAGAGTCACATTTGTCCACCCTCACAAATTTGTCGTACGCCCGTTAAGAATGTGAAAAGTTTTAATGTGAATTTGTCTTTTTTTGCATCTGCATATCATACAAACCAATTCAGAGAAATTCAAACTTAAATCTTTTTTTACTTATATTTTATTTTTTAAGAGATTTCAAGTTGAAAAATATTTGTTTTAAATAAAATTACATGTGACTTAATCCATTTAAAGTAACTGAAGCATTTTCAGTTATATTTTTCTTTTAAACTTCATTGGAGTTTTTTAAAAAATCTCTAATTCTGACTTTATGTTTTCAGACCGGACAAAAACCCATATTTATCTTTCTTTTCTGAGAATGACAAAATGCTAAGGGAAGTAAAATATATCTCCAAAGCTCAGTATGGAGAACGGCAGCAAAGAGCTGCAACTTGAGGTCACCAGATGACATCTGTATCTCTAAGACAACTGGTTGTTTTGGTCTGAAGGCTTATCTGTCCTAAAATCACAAACGTAAATATGTAAAGCTTGTTAAATGCTACCACACCTTCAACCTGAACTTGAGTTTTTCAGCAACAAGCACTTCATGTGGATATAGTGAGAACAAAGTACGAATATTTTCAAAGGCACTGCTTGGAAACTATTAAGTAAGGTGAAGAATTTTTGATGCTAGAGGCCTGGTTTTATGCCAAAGGCTCTGGGAACCTCGTGAGTGTTCATGAAAT
This sequence comes from Brachyrhaphis terrabensis, assembly GCA_903067065.1. NCBI lineage: Eukaryota > Metazoa > Chordata > Actinopteri > Cyprinodontiformes > Poeciliidae > Brachyrhaphis > Brachyrhaphis terrabensis. Next base: position 35,538 of record CAEGAG010187315.1, read on the forward strand.
TATAAAGCTTTTGAATCCTACGAGATTTGAATAACAATCTGGTGACCTCTTAGGGAGATTACAGTAGGTTGTTACTGGGTCTTCCACCAAGATAAGGTTGAGTAAATGTAGCCAAATCTTTACCGGAACAGTCTGGGTGGTACAAAATCAGTCTTCTTCAAGGATTCGCAAGACAGAAATCCTGAAATTTCATTTCATTCACCATGATGTATTCCATTTTTATTTTAAATACTACCCTTTCATAGTTCTCTTCAGGAGTCAGATTTTACAAATGGACTTAATTTCCTTCCACATGTTGTTGCCAATCTGCATATATTTTTACAGCCTTTGCCTGTTCACCCCAATATGAAGAATGAAAGTGTGTGCAGACAGAGCCAGTTTTAATGGGAAAAGAAAAATAACCAATTTTTCATATTGATGCCGACAGTCTCTCACTGCCCCCCTGGTGAGTTTGTTGAAAGAAAAATATCTGCCCTTACCATGTTTCAACAATCCACACCCTCCATCGAATAAATATACTCAAATAAAAACTTGCAACCACAATGAAGCGTGAATTTATTTCAAAGGCTTTCACATACCTTTACCAGGATTGGAGACAAATGTGGCTAGCAGCGTCTCTCCTAAACTCAATTTTGTTTTCTCCCCCCGTAGCCTTACATCCTTGTGGATGAACTCAGGCGGGAGCTTCCTCCTGAACAGGCGGAGTATTGCATCATGAGGATGCCTCCTTACAAAGGGCCTGGAGCTCCACCGGGAGCGCTAGACTACACCGCCTTCTCCACCGCCCTCTACGGAGAGAGTGACCTTTAACTTGTGAAGAAGACCTTTCGTTGGGCCATTTTCAATCATTCTCACTTTTCCTACTCCGTATCTTTTAATTAAAATAACTAAATTGCAAACTGCATAGTGACTCCACACATGTTAAATGAGTACAATGTTTTCTTCAAAGCTTCAAAGCACCAAAAAAGAACCTTTGTTTTTTTTTTTTTGTGAAAAACCATAAATACATTACAAATTACTTTGAAAAAATCCAAATAAATGAGAAATAAAAAGGATTCAGCATTCTTCTTGAGTTTAGTTTTAGTGCTGGAAGTAAACTAAATTCCTTAGAAAGCATTCTATATTTATAAAATCTAATGTGCAGATAGAGACATAGATTTAGCACCTTCTCATCCTTGCAATGTTTAACACTATACTATAGGTTCACATTGTTTGCACATTCTGAATCATACCTTTAATCCCTTGAAAAAGAGGTTTTAAATCTCAATGAGTTTTTATCCTGGTAAAATAAAGGTTAAATGAAAAATGAAAATCAATCACAAGATATCTCAGCTCTGAAGCTTACACTTTTATAGATCACTGGAATTTTTGGGAGTTTCATAAAATAAACACCAGGCCATATTAAAGACCTGAAACTTGAGATCAGAAGCAATAATTAAATTAAAACGTGGCAGCTTCTTATCTGTCTGTATTAGACAATCAAAAAAAGCAAAAAGAAAAAAAGCTTGTTCTGAGATATCAGATTTAGCCCACAAATTAACAGATAAACCTGGGAATTTGAGTTCAGAAAATTTGTGGTATTTTAAAATATATTGTGAGAATGCTTTAGAGGACACACCAAAATTACAAACCCGAGTTCATGGTGTTTAGCAGAATATCAATGACATGGTTTGGCCCCGATTTGTTTGGAACACCATGTAATGTTTCATGTTTCCTCACAGTGGCTTTGTTTTGACAATACCCTGTTCCGATACGCCACTTTTAAGTGTTTAGAATGAATTATGGTTTGGAAAATGCTATTTCAGACAAACACCATCCATCAATAAACAGTGGGTTCCCAACAGGCCAGAAATATGCATCACTAAACAGAAAAAAAGGGAAACCACATGAATGCAAAAGTAAATATTTACAGTGGTTTTAATGTTTCTTAAGCTGGAAAACACAGAATATTAAATATGCAGTATTCATTTAGGCAGTGACGTAAGGTGAAATATTATTTGGCAGCAACAAACTAATTCTTCCACACAGAAATATAAAATAACTGCTGAGCAGCAAAGCATAAAGCAAAGGCAAGTACACTTTTCTACATTTAGAAAACATACATCATGAGAATTTAGTCTTTTCCTTTGTTTTGAAGCATACAGTGGAACTCCTCTTGTATGTTTTATGTAGTTTTTATATTTGATTGCATTTACAGAATAAGCATACTTGGGTCTGCAGCATTACAGTATGTCTGTTTTTCCATTTGGCTTTACTATTTTAATAATGTAAGTAATAAGTAAATGTAATCAAAATTGCATTAAAATCTACCTTCATGTTGAAAATTGTCGATTCACATGAAATAAAAATTATTTGGCCCTGTGACCATGAATCTTTTTCAAGTTGTACATCAATTAATTAATAACTTCAATAAAGCATTGTTGCCAAATTAACCCTTTCTTTGAGTCTGGTGGATTATTGCTTGAACTATGTCTTTACAATTCGACTTGTTAGTGTTTGTATGAGATGTAAATATGTCAATGAATGAAAGCTCCTGTGACAAATTAAAATATAAAATGTGTAGTTGAAGGTTTTCTTTTTTTTTTTTTTACAAGGATGTACATGAATCAACTCAGTTTGTTACACGTGGGTAAACATCTTTGGCAATTAATATTTGTTTCAAATAACATGGTTTGAAGCACCTGATGATATATATATTTCTGAAATTGTAATATATATCATTTACAAAGTTAGAGTCAGGCTTGAATTAATTTCTGGAAAAACATTCAGTAAATCAGTTGATTGTGTTGGCTTTTCAGTCCCCGAAGGGCATTGCTTGATTTTGAAATGCTCAGAAAGTAAATTTGAAAGCAAACTGAAGACTGTTGAGCAGTTTTTGCCAGGTGCTGCTATTCAACCTCATTTTGCTCTTGCTGGACTCCACTTGAAAAAACGTATGTTTTCTGGGGGAAGGTTTCTAGTTTTCTAGTGTCATTATTTGTGTGAACAGAAAGAAACAGATTAAACATATTCCCACTCTTCTTCACTTTCATTGAGTTTTCTGCTTGAATTACGAAATTCATTGCATAGGTCTCTGAATGTAAAGCTTCTCTTCTAATGAAAAAAAAGAAAAGAAACTTTGCCAATAACCATGCTGCTTTTTGGATTTAAGTTAATCATTGGCTAAATTAAATGGCATAGTAACCATTAAACTAATACTTTCTGTATGTTCTATATTATCGCGACATTACTGGTCGTGACAATATGGTATGAGACACAATCTGGAAAAAAAACAAAAAAAAAACGAGCTCTTCTGCCTTCTCCCAGTGTTAACTAGAAACATCCAATCAGAGCCCGGAGGCGGGTCTTAGAGCTGTCAATCATAATCTCGCGGTCATTCTCCTCCTCTCCTTAACGCGTTCCCTAGGAAGGGGGTATTGGGTTTGTTAGTTAGCATACCCACCAATGACGACGGATAAAATGTTTTTTTCTGTGATGGTAAGTTGGTAACAGCATTAAAAACTTATTCCTGGCTCTGATGAGAGCGTTGCATTTCTTCAGATGGCAATAATATCATTGAGGAGGCGGAGGAAATGGATCTTTTCACAGATTATCTGTCTCATAACATGTCGTGAAGACACGGTGACGGTTTTACAAATGTGTAAAAAAAACATTCTTTCCAAAAAGTTACAGCTTTAACGTCAGTACTACTCTCTACCTGACGGTGGCCATGCCTTCCTTTCAAAGAAGCAACATAGCAATGGAGAGAATGAGATATTTACTCCCATAAGTCATAATTTGGCACACATTTGCCACAATGGCTCACCAGAGACCAAGTTGATGGTTTCTTAACTTTCCCCGAAAGCAGCAGCTGGCAAAAATGGCGTCGTGAGATAATTGGTCGTTAACAGTGACACCGCCCACAAGCTGAAGGCCCCTCTCCCTGTTTTCTCTTCTTTTTTTTTTTTTCTTTCTGTCTACTCCGAACTTCCTGAGCCTCCTGGGGTCTCCTCAGTGTAGAAGCTTACATTGAGTCTCCTCAGATGTGACCTATTTTAGTTTAAAAAATGACGGCCACAGGAGAGCGTGAAGATGAGGGACAGTTTTTACGAACGGTGAGTCACAAACTAAGTCAAACTTAGTAGATGCTAACTGTTAAAAGTCAAATTATTTCCAAAAGACCTTCAAATAGATTAAATTAGTATTTATGTTTTTTGATATATTAACCTCCAGGTAACACAATTTAAGGTCAAGATATAATATTTAAATTTATTTCTAAGGATATCAATTGAAAATCTTCATTTTCTTTTTGTATTAAATTAGCAATGTTTTTTTTTTTTTTTTTTTTTTTTTTTTTACATCAGATGTAAAATAATTAAAATAATAATAAATCCCAAATTTATTTAAATACCTGTTGCCTTTCACCTCCTAAAAAAAAGGTTCTCTAACCTTTGTTTTTTGTAGTTATTGAGTAAAAAAGAAACAAAATACAAGTTGTTTTTTTCTCATTCTCACTACAAGATGTTATTCTTCTTGGTTGTCTTCTTAGACTTTGTAATCTTTACTTTCTGATAGCAGCATGTCACAGTGGAGGTAAGACAAAATCACATGCAGATAACTTGGAGCAATTGTGTTTAATTGATCCATACTTTTGCTGCCATACATGGTGTCTTTTATTCTTGACAAATCTCGTGTTTAGTTGGTAAATGGCAATAAAAATCTATGCTAAAACCCCAATTTATGAAATACATTGCTGGATCAAGTTACGTTTGAAACAGGAACTTTGCTGTTCATAAGAAATATATTTTGGTTATTTCCTGCCTTATGTTTTTTAAATTTTTTTTTATCAGAATGAAATTGCTTGGGCTGCACAGTGGCGCAGTTGGTAGCACTGTTGCCTTGCAGCAAGAAGGTCCTGGGTTTGATTCCCAGCCCAGGGTCTTTCTGCATGGAGTTTGCATGTTCTCTCTGTGCATTCTTTGGTTCTCTCCGGGCTTCCTCCCACAGTCCAAAAAAACATGACTGTCAGGTTAATTGGTGTGAGCTCATGTTTTTTTTCTTCCTTCCTTCGAAGAGTTTTTAGTGGTGCTAGTGGCTTGCATTTTTTGACAGTAGACTGACAGGAAGGAGGGCAAGGAGAGGGGGGAAGACATGCAGCAAGGGTCGTCGGACCCACAATGTCCGCGTCGAGGACTAAGGCCTCCAATTGTAGGGCGTGCTAACCCCCTGCGCCACCACAGCACGCCCCTGCGTGCTCGTGGTTGTTTGTCCTGTTTGTCTCTGTGTTGCCCTGCGGCAGACTGGCGACCTGTCCAGTGTGTACCCCGCCTCTCGCCCGGAACGTTACCTGGAGATAGACACCAGCACCTCCTGAACCCATTAGGGACAAGGGAGTAAGAAAATGGATGGACGGATGAAATTGCTGTAAATACAAGGTGCCTGAATAATAGCCTTTCCAAAGATATGTTAACCGAACTGTGTAATTTCTTTAATTTCTTAATTTGAGAAAAAAAAAAAAAAATCCACTTTCAAAAACTTTTTCCGTCTGCCATTCCATTGCTTCATGGTGCATTTTGACATGCTGGATGTACAGCTGAGCTAAGTCCTCAAGCCCATCAGAATGCCCCTCGCAACCTCAGCTCTGGGCAGTGTGTTCGACTGATTGCATGCTCCTGCTGATATGAGGAGTGGAAAGACGGTCGAATCGGGAGGTCAGACAGAGCAGTACCTTCCAGATATGGCAGTGTACCGGGAGCACAGAGAGGTGTTGGCATTCCTGGTCATCTGTGATCCTTTTCTTGCACTTCTTTAAATAGATAGAGATGTCTAATTGGGTTGACGTGGTGCATGTGGTTTTTGAATGGAGATAAGATAAAAAGCATGTGGTCCAGATCTACCGTACATACAGTTTCAATAGAAATAAAATGCATCACCCATGTCAGTGCTCATTTCTGAAACATTTTCCTTCAGAATATAAAGTTGTTTTGAACACAATATCTTGTTGTCATCTCTGCGTGTGTGTGTTTGTGGTCTTTCTTTCCCTTCCTTAGGGAGATGAGGTGGTTTTGCAGAGCACCTTTACCTCCCATAACGAACATTTGAAGCTCTGTCTTGCTGCTGAAGGATTTGGGAGCAGGCTTTGCAGGCTTGAACCCACTTCAAACTGCAAGGTACAAAGCTCCACCTTGGTGATTTTGCTGTTCCTCCTCACTGCACTTTGTTCTCCTTTCTGTCACCAATGGCAGCGATGACTCAAATAGTGTCATTTTTTTTGAGCTGTTGAATTTTCTATGAAATAATATAAAATGATTTGTCATTTATTTCTAATTTTGAAAAATCGTTTTGTTTTACAGCTATTTCTTATACTTTCATTTTTGCTAATTAATTAGATGTAGTATCTTTTAAAAAATAACAAAAAAGTACAATATACAATAATTTTGATCAAAAAATTTTCATTTGCTAAAATGGCCAAAATTAATCCAATTTAGAATCTGTATATTTAGAATATTTAGTGGTGTTCAATTGCATAAAATCTAATGAAAATGCTTTCAAAATGTGTGGGTTTAACATGGCAAGATGTGGAAAGGTTTTTCTATGTGATCATTTGCAGGTAAATCAAGCATATGTACACTTTAAATTATAGATTGATCAATCTTTTGGTTTGTATATGTCAATTTGCATTTGATTTGTTGTTACCTATTATATCATTGATCCGGAAAGGAAACGGGCTCATATGAAAGTAGTTTAGCAAGTTTTTGTGTTCTTTTATTTCCTGCCAGAATGTTCCTCCAGACTTGTCTGTGTGTGGCTTCGTCCTGGCTCAGTGTCTCTCTGTTCGAGCCCTGCAGGAGATGCTGGCCCACAGCGAACAACTGGCAGCAGAGGTGAGAATCTGTTCCCTTCCTTTCGCTCTCAGTGAACCTTAATGAACAAATTTGCTGGCTTATGTTCTTGCAGCATAATTTTGGGGCATGATTTACCTTAATTTAAGATTATCCGGTCAATGTTTATTGTAAAATAGAGTTAAGCCAATGTTTTCCTTAGAAATAATTTGTCACATTTCTAATTGTTATGGACTCTTTAGTTACTGTTTCTTGTAATGTAGAGTTTTTTCTTGTATCTTCTTCTAAAGCTGTGAAGATAAATATGTTTCTTCCTTATTGTCTTGTCTTTCCCATCTTGAAGATCTGTTAGTGGAAACCGACTTTTGTGTCACAGCTTATTTACACACTGCCAGAACAGGAAGTCACAGATTACTTGTTAAAATATTTAAGATGCTTCATAAGAGCTCCCACCTCACAGAACTCCCCCTCCCCCAAGTAGCTGGACACCTACCATAAAGTCTTTAAAAAAATGCAAACGTTTTAAAAATACTTAAGTAAATAAGCAGTGCTTCGCCTGGTGGGGGCACAAGTAAAACCTGGTGGCCTGTCAGGCTTATAATACACTGGGAGAAACCCTGAAAGGCATAGAAGGGAAGATAAATTATTTAGAAATGTGTGATATATACAGCATATTTCTAACAACTTAACATGACATAGTTACTCCATTAGCCGTTTTTACAAACCCAGATGTCTAAATTTCTTGCAAAAGTGTCTCAAACTTCTCATTTTTTTAAGGCACGGCAGCTTCAATTCCTAATAGACAAAATATAGAAAACCAAAAGATCCAAGGCTTCAAAATTGTAGACGGAGGCTGATTTTATAGTACATGGTGCCATTTTAGGGGAGTAACATTAACATGGGACATATGGGAGGATTTAACATGGGACATTTGGGAGGATTTAATATGGGACATTTTGGAGGATTTAACATGGGACATAAGGGAGGATTTAACATGGGACATTTGGGAGGATTTAACATGGGACATTTGGGAGGANGACATTTGGGAGGATTTAATATGGGACATTTGGGAGGATTTAACATGGGACATTTGGGAGGATTTAACATGGGACATTTGGGAGGATTTAACATAAGACATTTGAGTGGATTTAACATGGAACATTTGGGAGGATTTAATATGGGACATTTGGGTGGATTTATTATGGGACATTTGGGTGGATTTAATATGGGTGTCAGAAAAATTATGTTTTGTTATTTTTCTTACATTAACAGTTTTACTAGTTTGTATCTTAGCTTTAGTATTCACACCCCAGAGAAAAGTTGTTAAACTGTGTGAAAGTTTGTCCAAGACCTTGAAGCTGCAGCTGCCGCTTATCTAGGGATGGCCTGTGTGTAGCTGTACTCCTTTTCCTTTCTCCTTTAGAGTAGCCCTCCCTTCACATTCCATTCCTTCTGTGTTTTGTAATAAATGACCAGTTCTGATGCTGAAGGTCAGAACGCATGGTAGACTCCTTGAAGAAGGGATCTGCTGTGTCTTCTCCTTTTGCAAAAGATCTGACTAAAAAACTAATAATTGTTTCTGTGGTTCTTCTTGTGTAGGTTTAAAAAATACCTAACATTTCTTGGTGCCGTGACCCGGATCTCTATATATCTGTTGCTGACGGACGAAGAACGACACGCTGAAAATCGTG